>APFE031380746.1:11017-70177 GCA_000404065.3 Pinus taeda
GCCACCGCCAAGATCCAGAAAAATGAGCCCGAAAATCCTGAGGAAGGGGAGCATCTTTTCCACTCACAGATGTGGGTGAAGGGTTCACCGCTACAATTCATTGTTGACAGTGGGAGCCAAAAGAACCTCGTTTCAGTAGAGGTCGTGAAGCGGTTGGGCCTACCGAATACACCACACCCACAACTGTACAGTATCAAGTGGCTTCATGAAGGATGAGATCTCAAAGTTCGCCAGCAGTGCCGCCTTCCCTACAGCATTAAGCCCTTCACAAACGAGGTATTGTGTGATGTTACACCTTTGGATGTTTGTGATGTACTATTAGGCCAACCATACTTGTGGAGGCGACATGATGTGTATGAGTCAAGGCCTTGCACTGTCATTATTTCTTTGGATAATTCATTATACAGGATACCAGAGGTAGCCCCCCCCTACCGCCACCTCTTTGATCACTGCTAAGAAAGGTAGCAAGCTCATCTCACAGACTAGGAAATTTATTTTCTGTCTGGTTCGCTCCCAGAGTAAGGGGAAGATCGTTGCTACATCCATGACCCCCACAAAGGGTTCCTCCACACAGCAGCAGCAGCAAAGGGATACAGTCATGACAGAACATAGGAACAACTTCTTCTCACCCACAGGGGTACCACACAAGTTTCAAGTGGGCAACAAAGTCTGGTTGCATCGACAGAAAGAACGCCTTACCAGAACCCAACAGAAGCTCAGACCACTCCGACAAGGCCCTTACAGCAGTACCAAGGCTATGGGGAACAATGCTTTGGAGCACATCATTCCTCCATTCCTTCACCTACACCAAGTGTTCAATGTGGACCGTCATCGACCATGCTTCCCACCATTACTGGACACCTCAGAGATTGCAGGACAAGTTCAGCAAATGGAGGAACTCAATGCAATGGGGACCATTACTTCCTAAGGGGGAAGGAATGATCCAGGTGGATGTTGGTGGCCACCCACCTATCCCATTTGGACCCCCGCAACTATCTCTTTCAGTTTTCATAATTGTAGCACAATTTACTATTTTTAGTAGTTTTTTTCGGGTCCTGAACTTCCAGAGCCATTTTGAGGCCCTAAACAACATTGTTTGGGAAATATGGGGGCAACATGGGTCCATAGACCCATGTTTCCCTTCCTAAAGTGGTAGTTCTCAGATAGATCTTTCTAACGAGCTATCGTACGCGTCAAACGGAGATCGTATGCCGAAGTTACGACCCTGGGAAATTGACGTACCAATTTACCCAAACGGGGCCCACAGTTTGGCGTTTCATCTTCTAGGGTTAGGTTTTGGCATGTGAAGGGTTTTCCATCTTTTCTAATAAATAGATCATCGAGCCTCATTGTAATATAGTTCAGAGGCATCTAGCTGCCACATCTCTTCTCAGAGATAAGATACCATCACCCTAGCTGGTTTATTTCCATTTCTGGTTGTAAGCATATTTTAGTATTTTCCATTAATGAAATGAAGTATTATTTCCACTGCATATTTATGTATATGGTTATCTTTGTAATTTGTTGTGTTCATACTTAAATCAAGATCAGAGACCCCCTTTTGGGAACTTTGTTTATGGGCAATCATGGGTCAACATTATTGCTTTTGTGTGGGCACCCCTTGACAATTTGGGTGGACCCACCAAATCGTTGCATGACCACCCCTGTTGGGTGAGAGCCCTCACATGCCTAGCACATGACGCCCCCATAGGCGTCAGGTGTCATGGCATGCCCAACATGTGATACCCCCATGGGTGCCTAGGCACCCCATCTTCGTTCACTCATTAATGACAGCAAAATGTTATCATTTGTTAGTATCATGTTGCATACTCAAAGAGTTATAAATAGACTTTTAACATCCAAACATTAATTTAGTAAATTTTCTAAAAATCATTATGAGACCCCATGGCGGGAACTCTATTCATGGGCAGTCATGGGTCGATCTTACTTCTTTTTATGCAGACACCCCTTGCCATGTTAGATCAACCCATTAACTCATTGCACGGGCACCCCTACCAGGTGGGTGCCTTGGCCTAACCAGCACGTGAGGCCCCCATGGGTGCTAGGCATAGTGGTGTACCCAAAACGCAATGCCCCCATGGGCGCCAAGCATAGTGGTGTACCCAGAATGCAATGCCCCCATGGGTGCCCAGGCACCCCACCTTCGTATGGGCATTTGCCTTGCTATGAAAAGCAGTGAACATAAATGATTAGCTCATAAATGAAAAAAAATATTATCATTTTTTATTTCCATGTTGTATGATCAATATTCAATTATAAACTGACTTTTAACACCTAAACGTTAATTTACTTAATTTTATAAAAATCATTATCAGACCCCCTTATGGGTGCCCCTTACCAAGTCAGGCTGACCCACCAACTCATCGCATGGGCATCCCTATTGTGCAGGTGCCTTGGTGTGCCCATCATGTGACGCCCCCATGGGTGTCAAGTACCCTGGCGTGCCTAGCATGTGATGCCCCCATGGATGCCCGGGCGCCTTTCCTTCATTCACTAATCAATGACAACAAAATATTATAATTTTTTATTACTATGCTACATAATCAATCAATTATAAACCAACTTTTAACACCCAAACATTACTTTAGTTAATTTTCTAAAAATCATTATGAGACCTCTTGGTGGGAAATTGTTTTCATGGGAAGTCATGTGCCAACCTTACTTATTTTATGTGGGTGCACCTTGAAGAGTCGGGTTGACCCACTGACTTGTCGAATGGGTGCCCCTACCGGGAGGATGTCCTAGCATGCCCAACTCACAACGCCCCTAGGTCATCAATGACAACAAAATATTATCATTTTTTAGTACATCCATGCTACATAATCAATCAATTATAAACTAGCTTTTAAGTCCTAAACATTAATTTAGTTAATTTTCTAAAAATAAATATGATACACCCTAGTGGAAAATCAATTCATGGGTGATCATGGGCCGAACTTACTTCGCATGTCTACCCAACCATTGTGTCACCTGGTTCACTTGTCACCCAACTTGTTTGGTATGTCTGCTTAATGAACCATTAAAGTGAAAATTGGAAATTATGGTATAAATGAGCTTCTCTTTGTTTCAAGAATAACATGTTCTCTACTTAACAAGGAAAACCACGTGAATGTGGAAGCTCATGTGGCTCCTCCCGCCCCCGAAATCACTCTCAATTCCCCATAGCCAATCTATCTACTATAATATATTTGAAAGAAACACAATAATATTCAAACATAAAAACTTGGAAAATAAAAATTTAAGGTGAACGAAAGAGAACAAACCAACTGGAAACATATAAATTCATACCTCATACTTTTTAGCATTTTGATATCATCAATACTTTACCTAATCCATATCATCATCTCTATCATCAAGTTTAGAATTCATGTAAAAAGGATTCACCATATCAACATCATCATCATCATCATAATCTAGAACATGCTCTTCTACATTTGGTTCAACTTCTTCAAGTTCTTCTTTTGACACAATGTCATATCATATAGCTCATTCAAATTAACATCCTCTCAATTAACATATATTCCTTGAACTTCTTTGACATCTTCATCTGACACTACGTGAACCCCTTACTCCTCTACATCATCTTCTTCCGCTACATTATACTTTATGAGCCTTCCTTTGGGATCATATCTAACAATGTATGACCAACCCACTTTACCTAGAACATCTACATAAAATTATTGTTCACAATGGCTTGGAAGAACATATCTCTTTGATCCTGACTCAAGATTCCTTTTATAAACCATGGTAAATCTGTTAGCATGCTCAATAATAGGTCTATCATGGTCATGTTCATGGATTCATGTAATATTCAAACATAGAAACTTGGAAAATAGAATTTTAAGGTGAAAAGAAGAGAACAAACAACTAAAAATATATAAATGCATACCTTGTACTTTTCAACATTTTGATATCATTAATATTCTTCATCATCCATCTCATCATCTCTATCATCTATTTTAGAATTCATGTACAAAGGATTCACCATATCATCATCATCATCATCCTCTGGAACATGCTCTTCTACATTTGGTTCAACTTCTTCAAGTTCTTTTTCCAACACAACGTCAATAAATTATAGTTCATCCAAATTAACATTTTCTTGATTAACATATATTCCTTGAACTTATTCGACATCTTCATATGACACTACATGAACCCCATGCTCCTCTACATCATCTTCTTCCACTATGTTATATTTTATTATCCCTCCTTTGGGATAATATCTAACATCATATGACCAACCTACTTTACCTAGAATGTCTATATAAAATACTTGTTCACATTAGCTTGGAAGAACATATCGCTATGATCCTGACTCAAGATTCCTCGTACCAACCATGGTAAATCTACTAGCATGCTCAATAATAGTTTTATCAGGATCAAGTTCATGGATTTGTAGCCTAAACTATTTAATAGCGAACAAAAATATTTTGAAGAATTCAAAGTCACACTCAAGTATATCATGCAAATACCCATAGTATCAATTCACATATAGTTCTAGATGTTTGTCACCTCTAGAGGAAACATTGCTAACTTGAAATACTGTATTTATCCCACTATCAGAAGTTTTCATCTTTTTTTCCAAACTTTTGATGCGAAATTTGTGGCCAATGCACCGCATTATGTTGTGGTGTTTCAACTACAATACATAAAACACATAAAAATGAATTGTCAATTAATAAGAATGCATATTTATACTTGCAAAATGTGAAAATTACAAAAAAAAACACGCCATATTCTACATCAATATAATTGTAAATTTTTTTAGTATGGGTGAATATGCTTGCCTAATCATCTTTTAAACCATATGCTAAATCAATGTCCCTCTATGTAAGATTGGTATCTCCACTACGTTGAGCTTATTTGACCAATGAAGACACACCATACCATGATAACATTCCATTATTAGATTTTTTTCATCGTTCAATCCATACCTTTAGCCAATCTTTATTGTTCACAATGTATAAATGTATTGCATCCCACTCCCAACTGGTTGTATTAAAATAAAAAAATTCACATAGATTATATTAGTTACCATGGTATGCCTTCATAATAATGGATTATGAGGGAAGACTAAAAATTAAATATGTACGATACACTATCTACTTACATCTCACTTTGATCCTTCTACCTTTCCTCAATAGGTGCTCCCCTTCAAAATCGTCCACGGAGTTGACATCCCAAATGTGATCCAAGACATTAGTATTGCTTCATATTTCATCACTATATTGATGAATATAATCCATGGTTTGATATACCATATATCTATCTACCATAGAACCCTAAGGTCATGATCTTTGTATGACCAAAGCCTTCAGTGATTTCAAGTGCCTCTCAACCATCCACATTGATCTTTTGTGTACAGGTCCACACTTTTCAATCTCCTCAACTTGGTGTATGAGCTAGTGTTCTTGTGCATTGAAAAATGTCGTAGGTAGATACTTTTTCATTTCACACATAATTTATATCTTCTCTATCATTTTATTTAGATGAAACCATCTACCAATGAAGCAAATAAATCATAGGTTTCAACAAAAAAAGAATAATATAGTACATGATGACAAGCAAAACACATGCAACAAAAACTATGTGACACAATAACTTACTGAACAAAGTACACTTTGCACATAAATCTCCACTTTCCTCATGTATTTGCCAAGATCATATATAATTTGTTTGACATTGTTGTCAAAGTTTTCTAGGAGAGACAAAGGTAGAAAATATTGTAACAAAAATAATGACCGATCATTATTTTTTCCCAAAATAGTAGGAAAAAAAACACTAATTAATAATATGGTTCAGCAAATATATATATATATACCAAAATAATTACCTTAATGAACGTATTCTAATAATGAGTTTTACCCAGTCTAATTCACCTTTATTTGTTAGTATATTTTTTATGTTTGAATAAAATCCAGATGGAAAATTAAGTTTTTCAATAACCTTTTTAACATTTTCGCTTTGCTGCTTTGTCAATAACCATGGAAGGATGCTTATATTTTGGTTGTCTTCATCACTATTTGAATGAATCACACTTTGCAATGCATGGTCAGCCTCCTTAATGTCATTAAAAATTTTGACGATATTTTCTTTTATCTCTCCTTCCATCTAAGATTCTCCATAAGGTCTTTGTTACATTTTTCTCGATGTTCATTGTATCAAACAAATGAACAATTTCTAGGTGCTCATACTAGGGGAGTCTGTTGAATTGCTCGGGATAAATTTTCATTCCTTATGGAAGTACCTTATTATTAATTCCTTCATGACCTACAATGTGAATCATAAATAAATATATTATAACAACAATATAACCTTTCAATCAATACAGTGAATAAATTCCAATAAAAAGATAAAATAATCCAAACATATAATGTATATTGATACCTTGAGAGACTCTATTATGTTTCAACTTCCATGCATGAGGTGTAATTATCTATGGTCTTACTCCAATATCTTTTTTCCCATTGAAAATATGTTTTTTATTACTTTGGTACCTATGGTTCTTAGAAAGGAAGTTCCTATACTCATCAAACACCTCCTTTCCTAAGCTTCTTGAACTATGAGATTTAATATTAGGGCTGCAAACTGGATAAGAAAATTTACCCTTTGTTTGAATACCTACAAGAGATGGAATAATTTTTATATCAATTATTTTAAGTATGTACACTGAAGGTTGAGCTATTTAAAAGACATACTTGAAATGAACTTCATAAAATTAAACATTATTAAAGTGCAAGTGTTATGTGGAATTTATGATTTCAGTCAAAGGTGAACTCCCTAGACCCAATGGACTGGTCTAGAATAATAGAAGACAAAGAATATAGAATTTTCCTTAGAGAATTTAGAGAATGCGAAAGAGGCCTCCCTCGAATCTATATCAAGCTTATCATTCCTCCTCGCTTGTAATATCCAAGTTCTATAATTATAACCTGCACACACGACTGAAACAAGCAAAGGATATACGACAACCAAGTAGCATAATCTAACATCCCTGTTTAATGAATCATCAAGGCATTGAAACACATGAGTAAACATATAGGAAAAAAAGATACTCTTTGTATTGACAGAAATAGGAGAGATTTTACAACCAAGAATAGTATTTGATCTTGTCAGAAAGCACACCTCAATGTCATCCTAATGCATGAAGATGCTAACTCCTTTAGGTTCAAGGCAACAGCATGAGGGCATAATCAGAATCCAAAATCCAACCCTGATGTTATGGATGGTAGTAAATTTATAGGAGAGGGATGGTAGTTTAGGATTTACCATAATTAGCTTGAGATCTACTTATGATGGGAAGATGAACTCAAGGGATAAGAGGTGAAGTCTCCAAGGTTGGATTAGATAGTACTCGAGCTTCTTATCCAAGGTAAATGGTTAAAACAACCTTTGAAAGCTTTTGGAAGAGGAAGCTTCAAAAATAATTTTAATTTTCTCGAATTTAGAGAATCAACACACCCCCAACAAGGAGAAACTATTGTTGACAAGCATTGGTGCAAAGAGAGCAACCAACACTAAATGCAAGTGGCCAAAGGGGCAAGGTGAGATGGGGCCAAAAAAATAATTTTTAGTAAACCCTAGAAACTCAAATTTTTCAGAAAGATCATGCTTAGGGATTTTTGTAGGGATGATGAAAAAATGTTCATGAATGTTGATTGATATGATTGCAAACATATTGGCCAGATGTGACAAAATGGCCTATAACAGATTCCCTCCTAAAGTGCAAAGTCAAAAATAATGGTTGAGGACTTGTTACACAATATTTTGTCATGCCTCTTGCAATTCCCTGTGACATAGCCCGAAGTGCCATAAACATGACAATCATGCAGTGTACTCATCCAAATATGCAGCTCAGATCCTCCCTAAAACCTTAATTGGAAAATGCCTTGAGCTTCCCTTGAAGGAAATGGATCTAAAACCATAATTATAGCATCATCACTCCCCTGACATTGAAAATCGCGATGGTCACTAGTTGCACTATAATAGCCTCACGATGTCAGTGAGCTTTTTTCTTGGATACCAATGATGATCCCTAAAAGGCAATTTTCCCAAAGAATACAAGAATCTCCGTGATCTAGGGGCTTCTAGAATGATGAGTTGGTGGTTGTTTAGAATGGATGAGGTCGAGTTCTCTCAACTTTGCCTTTTGGTCTTATCCCTGTGAGCTACCTCCTTGAGATGAGGTCCTTCTCCTATCTTTAGAGAGATCTTAACTTCCTTTCCCTGCCTATATATTCATCCTCTCCCATTCCCAAATGGCTGGTCTTTGGCTATTTTCACCCTTATGCTGAGATTGTGCCTACATGCTACTCATTTGGCTTGGAGAAGGAGTGCTTGGAGAGCTTGAGCTTGGACCTGGAAATTCACTCAAGGAAATCTTATTGACATCAAGGCTTAGTTGTTTGCTTCCTCCTTTATTCTATTAATAGATAAAACTGCTGGTTCATTTTCCATAAATGTGTATGTTGATGTATCATTTATCTTAATGCTCCTTGATATGTTAGGTAGGTTACTTTTGATTATGCTATTTGTACTTGTATGCTTTGTTGTGTCTTGATATCTTGTGCAGGAATTTAAATGATGTGAGCAGTAGGACTGAGCCCGTGGCGCAAGCGATTTGAGGTCTTCAACAAAGGAGGATATTATATCATGAGAACAAGGTAGGCCACCTTCTCCATCTCCTATTTCGATTGTAAAATAGGAAAATGTCTAGTAGATTGTCTTGTAGGTTGCTAGTCCCATTCATTGGGCTAGAGGGATCGTCTCTTTCCACATAGAGGATTGCCTAGACAAAAAAATGGAAACTCCACTGGGGAGGCTATAACCCTTTCCACCCAATCCTTCAATCAGATTCTATGATGAGTTTGACCAATTTTCAGTCTTTTTACTTGTTTGCTTCTCTGTAGCTATTTTCACTCACTGGTTATTGCTTGAGGACACTCAATCTATTTTGGTCTTGAATATTTTTTAATTTCCCTCATTTTCCTTGGCCATCGTAGATTTATTCTTAACAGTCGCATTGTCATCACCGCTTTCATAATTGCAATTGCGTTGATTACCCTTGCATCGCCCTTTTTCCTATAACAGGCATGATGATGCCAGAGGATAAGAAAAATTAGGATTTTCTTCTTGTTCTTAGTATTTTTTCCCTCTGTCAATGATTTTCTAGTTTTCCTATAGTGTATCTTTCTTGGTTGTTATGCTTGTATGGCTGCAATTGTCTCTTGACTTTGTTAATGTGTGTTCGAAGCTTTATTGCTTTCCAGGGTTTCTAGGGCTTCTAGGTCACCCTCCACTCATTGTTTGGTCTACTTTTCTGAGATTGATTTCTCTCATTGAAGAGTCTTCCTACAATCAGGACATCATTTCCAAGTTTCTTTTGGTTCATTAATGTGAAGTTGTTTTCATTAGTGTCGATTCATGTTGATGCTTTGAAGATTTATTTAGTTCCATTCCCATCCATAGATTACAAATTGTTTTCTTTGTTTGAATCGAAAGAAAGTACTTGTCTTCATTCTTATGTTTCGAAAAGAAAAAGTGAGAGATCTTGTCATTTAAGTATTTTTGAGATATTTTTTGCATTTGAAACCATAAAGTGAAAGAGATTTTCATTTTCATTGGATTAGATTACATTTTTCCTTTGCCAATTGCATTAGTTTGCATTGTTAGATCAAAGTGAAAGGAAATGATTTAGTGCATCTTAGTGAAAGGAAAGTGATTTTAATTTCTCATAGGATTGCATGTTGGCATTGCATTTGTTAGTGAAATGAAAGATTAGGTTTCATTTATATTTTACATTGGAAGATGAAAGTGAAAGTTAGTGGAAGGCATGTTGTTTTATGCATTTTATTTGATTCATTTTTTATTGAGTTTCTTCCCTTGGTTAGTCTAGCTTTCATTGAAATGGAATAATTTCCTTTTCTCATATAGCTGCATAATAGGTGTTCAGGTGATATTGTTTTGAGCCTTAAAACCAAACTTAATTGAAGATAAACTTAACATTTACCTCAATTAACCTAAGGAGAATTTGGAACTTAAAGAAAATATGTAGAGGTCTAGGTTAGAGACGTGTTCCAACATATTTAAACATAGTGGATGTCATTAACCACCTGCATTGTATCCCAGGGGTGAAATCTCGTTCCAGTACGGAAGTATATCAAAGGCTCTTCAGTCTTTTGGGTATATCAAAGGCATTTCAGTATGGCAAGTATATTGGAACACTCTCACCAAACAGTTATGAATTAGATAGCGCTAACACGGACTTGTTCTCCCTGTACCATCGAGTATATATTGGGAGAACCCCACTAGGTTGCTATCCTTTAGCCACGGGTAACCGAGTCAGTCGCCTTGTAAACATGATACACCATACACAACACTTGGGTAGATTTGTTGTCGTACATTAAGTCCTTGGTTTTGGCTAAGGTGTATATAGCAGTTCACGGATACTTGGTAAACCATTTTTCCTAGATTACCCCTTTTGATTTATTTCTGTTAAAGTTCTAAAATCAATTAATTGACCGTAGAATAACATCCTTCATGTGGAAATACTCCTTATTAGATCTTAGGTTGATATTGATGACAACATTTCCTGAGTCTACCAATTAAATAAACCCATATGATGGGAATCCTAGTTCTTTTCCTTCTCTTGTAAATATTGGTGCTTCGTATATGGAAACGTTGTCCTTTCCTGGATTTACCATTGGTTTTTCAATTTGGTTATTTTTTACCTCAGTGATTCTGAGCGTCCAAATGTCTTTTCAACCAAGTTATCCTCCACCTGAACAACATCAACCTCATGTTGATCCTAAATTTGACCTCTCCCCTTATTCACCTATTTCTTCACCTCGTTCTTCCTGTTCGCCTAGTGAAAGTCTAGATTCTACTAACTAGGAAGCTAAGAAGAAGAAGAAGAGGAAGAAGAAGAAGAAGAAAAATAAGAAAGGGGGAACTGAATAACTATTTTTACTGATGAAACTAATGTAGAAAAATATTCAAACCAGCCCTGGAAGTAAAATTCACTTCCATGTTATGTAAGGGTGACCACCTTCTTTGGAATTGTCCTAGTATTCCCAAGGTCTTAGAAATGTGGTCCATATGTTCACATAAACCTTTGTCACCAACCTCTGGAAATCATATTGGTGATAAACCCTCAACTAGTGACAGTAAAGCTCATGGGAAAAAGGAAAAACTCAAATTTCCTTGTAATTTGTGTGAAGGTAATCATCTCATTCACCTTTGTTCTCTTATGGATGAAGCTTCCAAAGAGTTGAAAAACCTTACAGCTTCCCATCCTTGTCTTCTGGTTGGTTATCAGAATCTTTCCCTTGATCCTTTGCTAGTTGATCATGTGATTGATCAAAATCCATCTTTTGTCAACACTACTCTCTTTGAAAGTGAGTCTCATGAGTTTGTTCTTGACCAACCATTGGTTGATAAAATGGTAGAATTGACTCCACCTTCAATTAACCATAACTTTTCGGTAGGTTGTGAACCTAGTACTAATCATTTCTTGTGGTTTCTTTAGTTTCAAATGATTTAGAGGGAAATCCTCCCATTCCCAAGGTGCATGAGGGAATTTTGCCTATTCCCATAGAGCAAGAGGGAAGCTATCATGTTCCTAAGACACCCCCACCTGAGTAGTTTGGTCACTTCTTTTGATTGGAGTCGAATGGAAGGATATCATCTTTCGTCTTATGTACCTTTTCAAATTACGGTATAGGCTTACCATATGTTTGTACCTAGCACAGTCATAGATGAGGGCACATCTGTTAGCATCATGTCCTCAACTGCTTGGCAAGCTTTAGGTTCTCCACAGCTTGTCCCCGTCACTCAGAATTTGTTAGCTTTTGACAGAGGAACGAGTCAACTATTAGGGATCCTTCCTAAGTTTCCTATTACTTTGGGAGGAAAAATTGTCTATATAGACGTGATGGTTTTCTAGGGCCCTCTATATTTTAATCTTCTCCTTGGTCGTGACTATGCTATGTCATGGGAGCTCTTGTCTCCCCCCTCTTTCGAGTGATGTGTTTCTCGCATGAGGGAAGCATTGTGATCATTGATCAAATTATATTCATTGGTCCTAAATCAACTCCCAATCAACCATCATCCCTAAATTGTTATTATATGAAAGCGGCATTACCCCCGCAACAGGTTAATTACATGGCCACCTATTCCATGCCCACATCTACTGATGATCTAGTGAGTGATGTAGTACACCATGTATAGGGGGAATTGGATCTCAATTGTTCATTTGGATCCCTGGACATGTATCCCTTCTAGAGTGTTGTTCTCCCATCTGATGAGAAACTCTTGGAAGCCATGGACGCTTTTGGTTTATGATCAAGTCTTTGGAGCAAAGTTCCTTGTCTTGTGTCAAGCTCTGTTAAAAATGAAACAAGGACCATGAGGATAGTTATTTTACTATGTCAACCTCATTAAAAAATGAAATAGGTCCCATGAGAAGAGTTCCTTATCTTGTGTCAAGCTCGTTAAAAAATGAAACAAGGGATATGAGCATGTTTCCTTTTCCTGTGTCAAGCTCATTAAAAAATGAAACAAATCCCCTTCCAATTCGAGCCTTTGATTAGATCTCGTAAAATCCCAGTCAATTATTTCATTTGATATTGTAAGTAAACCTTCATTCCATCCACCGGTTAGTAACTAGTAGTCTACTTAGGTGAATGAAATGAAGCTTGGGGGGCATGTACCTCAAATTGAGTCATTATGATGGGGGCATGTACCTCAAATTGAGTCATTATGATGGGGTCATGCAAACTTATCTCAAACATAGTTTATCTTTGTTTCAAGATTTTGTACAAATGAAACCAAACTCAAGCATAGTTTGTTTCCGTTTCAAGAAAAAATGAAACCATATTCACAGTATACTCAATCATAGTTTCTCGTATTGTCATTTTTATCAGCCGATTGTTTCTAGATGAACCTTGGTTTTTCGATTCCATCACACCATATCTTTGGCCAGTCATATTCTTTCACTTGGTTGTTTTACCTTTGCGTGAGGAACATCTGTGATGAGTGGTCTTATTAGCCATCCTCTTGACCATTACATGTTTTGAGTAGTTCCATCACTACCGGAACCAGTTTCTATCCTTTTTTACCACTCATTCCTCTAGGAGGAGTCATATTTCAACTCTTTTATGACTCTTGAAAAATGAAAAGATCATAGATTACTTGTCTTTTTGAACTCATTAAATTAAATGATTTGACATCATCTTAGTATACATTTACCCCTTTTTGGACTGAGATTGACTATTTACGAAAAAGGTAGACCTTGGTCAACATGGTCAAGAGGTTCTCTCGCATATTGTTTTCTACCTTTTCGGGTTCAAGGGACAAATTACGAAAAGGGACATGACGAAGTTTTATTTTTCGTGTCTTTTTCAAACTCTTTAAATATGAAAAAGATATCGAGTTACCCTTCCGTTAGACTCGTAAAAAATTTACGACGAAAGACTCGTCACCATAATAAGACTGAGTTTCTCCTTCCTATGACTCGTAAAACTTACTAGGATGGATTCATTCGAAGGATGAACTTATATGGCAAGCATATTGTATACTCTTCAAGCTTTTGTAAAAATAAAGAGATATGCGGTAGAAATAGTGGGGAAAATAAAAGTGAAACATCTCTTGTATAGGAAGCATGTCACTCTTGAACGTGACACTCATATGTTTCTCGTGTCGGGTTTGGGATATCCTCACTTAGTCACTTGTCTTTCCTTGGTTGGGTGATCTAGTTTGCCTCTCATCTGACTATTCCATTTCATCATTATGAACCTTGGTATTATGTTGAGTCAGATGCTTCCACACTCCAGAATCATGTTGCCAATATGTTCAAGAGAATTCCAATCTACAGTTTGTTACCAATACATTATTTGACCCTTCGCTACAGTCTTGGATCTTATCATTTAATTCCACTTTATTCCTCATTTCCTGTTGATGATGGGAGACTCATCATGGTCCTCTTTGACGCGTCACTTCCTGTCAACTTTAGCTCATTATCCGAGAATATGACTTAGAGACTCCCTTTCAGTACCTTAGAGCTTGCATGCCTTAATGGCAAGTTCTTCACATTCGACAACAGGTTTTCATCATTGGCCTTTGAATAGTCGATTCCACGAGTGTTCGACTTCAGTTTCATTTTAATATTCATGGATTGTACTATCTTACCTTGAGAACCATTGTCATTACTAGTGGTTTCTCTCATGCATGTTAACAGTCCACATCATTGGCCGGTAATCAGGTGGTTTTCTAGCATGTTCAACTTCGACACATTCATTCTCATGTTAGAATTTGTACTTTTATCGAGTTGGGATGGAGTGCAAGACCTTGAGTCTTGTCTGATATGACTCAAGCTGCATGGAGTTATGTATTATTCATGATTGTACACATGTTTCTATTATACGCATGGTTGTGGACATACCATGGGACTTTACATTTATGATGATCCTTCTACATCGGGTGGTTGTTTCCATACCTTGGATCTTAGATTTACATATTATCCTTCTCATTTGGATGGTTGCACCCATGTCGTGAATCCTTTCACATAGTCCTATTGTGCTATACAACAACCCACCCCCCCCCCCCATTTCAAATTTTTAATCCTAGTAAAAGATGCTAAGTAAGAAATAGGTCCCCTTTAGGATATAAAAAAAGCAATAAACCTTTTGAATAAATTATATTTTCCATATTTTTCATATAAAAGTTGCTTTATGAGAATTTGGAACTACTCATCGTAAATCACAATTGTTTAAGACCAATAAACATCCATTTGAAAAGTTGCGATGCAATTAGAGTCATCGAAAATCCCTCATCGTGAAGTTTTAATCGAAATGATCCATTTATAAAATTGCAATGTCATATAACTATCACATCTCACATATCATTAATTCCAAGGAATAACTCACGGCATTTCATTGAAACCTTGTGATGTGATAAGGCTATTGCAATCGCATATCGCCGATCCATAGGAAAACATTGGAACCACTACATTGAAACTTTGCGATGTGATGAGGCTATCACAATTTCATATCGTGCTCTCAATAAAAACAAGTAATATAAACTATGAACACGCACGATATAGGGATAAATCAATTCTAAAGAAAAAACGTTATTTTCCAAGTTTGAAAAGGAATTCCCCATCTCCACATGCCAGATCACCACTCATTGCAATCGCAACAATACGAAGAATTCTTTTGACCAAGTGCTTTAACTCCCGATTTGCGATATGCGATGGTTCCACAAATATTAAAATAATGAAATCGCTAAATTGCAAAGTCACGGAACCTGTTCTAAAAGGACCGTTGGAAAATTTGTGATGCGACATATATTATTTCGGCATTAAAGTTTCATGTTATGAAGTTACGGTAAAGCATTAAGGGGTAGTTATGGTTACAACCCTTAAAAGATTTCAACCGTGGGGACTATGTACAATGTGAGATCTTTTGCATCTAATGTACATAACTCATTTTAGTTTACAAATTGTTGTATTATCTCCTCTCGAAGTTTTTCCCCTATCATGCTCCTCTTTCTCATTTTACAGTGTTAATCCGGAATCACACGAGTAGTCAAGATGTCTAAGAAATCTCAAAAGACAAAGGTTCCTGTCATGCGGAAAGAGTTATTTTTGCGGACAAATCTAACCTCCCTAGGAGTCTAAGACTCTCTAGTGACAAACAAACCAAACAAGAGCAATCCTTCTCTAAACACACATTATGAGAGATCAAGTTTTTTCCGATCTTACCTTAGGTCCAACGCTTGTTGTAGCAGTCCAGCCTTGCTGATCCAGATGAGCTCCTCCTTCACTTTAAGACCTGCATACACTAACAAAGCAAACGATTACATAACACCTGAATATTAATCATAAACAAAGCATATTCATCACATAGACCAAGGAGTACATGAAATAATTCATTAACAATAAATCATTGAGAAGAATGGACTTATTTGTATTAAAGAAACAAAAAAGGAACCATTACAACCTGAGCCTTGGTGTTGTGCAAGCTCCTCCCAGGGTCCAACAAGAGATTTCCTCTAATTTGACAAGCTCACCCACTCCCAATATGGCAACAAGGAAGGATAGTGATCTCTCCTCACAAGTCAACAATGGAAGTCCTAATTCCAGCAGCATTACCCTTTAGAATGTTCAGCTTTCAACCTCCCCTCCCTTGGCCCAATGCCTGTATTTATAGTGTTCTAGAGGAAGTTATTCAGTTCCAACATCAATGGGATACTCCCTCTTTTGGATGGGGTAGCTCCCTCTTGATGGGATAAGTTCCTCTATCATAGGGATGCATGAACCATCTGGAGGCGCTCAATACACGTCAAACACTCTTCTAGAAGGCTCTAGAAGTGACCACAAGTAACTTTTTTAAAGATGAAACTCGCGCCTTTTGACCTTTACAGGAGTACGCACCCATCCCTTGACTTACAGAGCGTACAAGTACGTAGGCACAGTGTGTTTGGGATGCGTACACGCAGGCAAGGTAGAGAGAACCTGCGTACCCAGAGATAAACATGTTTTTAAGTGACTTTCTCTCTTTTTGAAGTTTGACATGAAGAGCAGAGGTATGAGGCTTGACAAGGAGGATAATATGACTATTTATGGAGCCATATTAACTGCAGATAGTCATGGTGACAAATTTCAGTGTAACACTCCCTCTTAGCGAGGAATGTGCTCTAGTGTTGCAACTCACTGAAGAATCATTCTATCTCTGCACCATCTCCTATTGTGCTATTGATGTCTGGCTCTACTGCCCACCAACTATTACATAACTCTGACTTCTCCATCCATGCTATTATGGGCCTTGTTGCCAACACTGCAACCCTCTCCAACTGTTGTCGTTGTTCTTGCTGCAACTACAACAACTGCAATAGAAAAGCATCCAAAATACTAAGCCAATTGTGTTCAATATGATGCGTTTGTCGTCCGAGTTATGACTGTTGCTACCCTCTGCATTTTCACTAAAGCCTCTTCGCTACTATTGAGTCTGCTCTGTGCCAACTGCACTGCTGCCAACTTTGCTCTGCACTACTCAGAATTCGACCGCTACTAGCTACTGCATCTGTCACTCTGGCACCTGACTGCACCAACTGTCACTGGTCCATCCTGCTACTACCGAATAAGGGCTCCCGTATCAAGTTCTTGATCCTAGAGGTGGACTCCTCAAGGATCCTACCCATCTTGTAGTTCTCTGGGGCTACAACTCAAGATCACCCCACGTCACCCCCTAGAGGTAACTTGATGATCATGGAAAACTCTTCCTCAAGTCTGGTGGACAACCTGTCGATCTTAGTAGATGCAGCCTATTGATCCTACTTCTCCTCTTTGTCCTTCTTTCTGAGAGGACATTAAGTGTTGTAGTGGTTAAGCTCACCACACCTGAAGCACTTGATCTTTGAAATGTCCTTTTTTCTTCTACGTTGCTCCTGTTACCCCTTTGATGTAAGGGCCATGTCCTCCTATTCCTTCACTTGGTTCATCCTACTGTTGTTGCTACCACTAATGGTGGCCTTCACTAGATCACGCCTCATCTCCTCATACTGCAGATCAACCCACACGCATTCCCAATCTGGCAGTTTTTCTCTCCCCAAGATACTCTAGACGAAAACTTGCCAATCTTCATAAATGTTGTCCAACGGTAATCATATAAACTCTGTAGGTTGGGGCGTTGATCCTACTGAATCCAAGTGGTACTAGACATCCTGAAGCCTAGTAAGGAAGGGGTCTACACACTCCCCTTTATGCATCCTTATGCATCTCATCTTCTCCTCAAGGTACATCTTCTACTACTCAGAATATCCTTCATATAACGTAAATAGTGCCTCCCACATCTGTCGGATGGTATCTTTTCCAGCTATGTGAGATACCACATGATCTCGAACCCCATCGAGAATAAACCTCTTAGCTCTCACCATCTCTTTCTTGTACTTCTTGAGTGGATTTGCATCGACGGATACAACTACCACACTATCGACATAAGTTTTGAGATCATGGTCATCTAGAAGGCAGGAAATCCTAGCCTTCCAGATCACATAGTTTGAGGCTCTGTCCAACCGATCTTGATCTCTCCACCCAACTGATGCCATCTCTCCTAAAAAAGTTGAACTACTTCCTCTTCTCCTTTGCAGAGCTGTTGCCCAGCTATTCACACTCCCTTCTGGAGTGAGAAATCCCACACACAACTATTGTTGCTCTACTAGGAAAATTTGAACTTCTTGGCTAGAAGTCCTATGAGAAAGGAATTCCCTCATTCTGTGCTCTTCTCTCCTTCTGACGCTATTCTGCCAACAATTGCTACAAAATCATTGCGTCCCAACTAAAGATTTGCTATGTAAGGAAAAATGTGTTGCTCCCTTTTGCGACTGGAAAGTTTTGATCTGGAAAATCGGATTGTGCTGCCTCTAGGGTTTCAAATTGTTGCCAAGGTAGAAATTCGAACCTCCTTCTTCCTTTCTGCTCTAAGCTCTTCGGCTTACGATTTGTGCTCAAATACCATGTGAAAAATCGGTGACCCGATTCCTACTGCAACAAACAGATGATATTTCTCCTATTTGTTAAATTACTTTGAACAAATTACTTGCAGTTTTCTACGACACACATAGAAATACATACATTGCAGCCTACACAAAATAAAATACTGTGTAAACAAAATATAGCACTAGAGAGAAATAAACATACACACAATTACATTGTTGTTTTTGGACAAACGTCCCCGGAAAAATCCAATGTCAGAAAATCAACGCAATAGCTAAGGGTTTTATTATTATGCAGTAGTAATCTAAGTGCAAATCATTAAATGCCCAAAATGGAATCTGATATAGAGGATAAACTGGCAAAGAGGTAGTGAGAAAAATCTCACACTGTCACTGGTGATCCAAATATGATCTGATCTTTGGATGGTTAGCCCCACACTGCCTTTGCATCAGCCTACATTGATCTGCATCATAGCCTCTAGGGACTGTGTCACCTCCTCCTCTAATCTTCTGCCAGCTGGAAACATGACCCTCGGGCCCTCCAATCTCACACCCCCATTTCTGGTAGTAGATCTCAACTGCTCCTCAACAAAATTTTAGACTCCCTCCAAAGCTCGGTGTGGCACTGCACTACCTCTATGAACCTCTTTTTGCCTTCTTTGTATTACACTCTCCAGATCTGGAAAAACTCTCCTTCGGTATACTATCCTTGCCCTTCTCTCACTGCATCGACTTTACTGAGTCACTTCCGACAACTCATAGTTTCTACATAGGAAATCGACTTCCTAACAAAATCAAACTACACAAGTGTATTCTGCAAGTGTCCATCGAAATCCTTCTTATAATCTCCCATTGGAGCACCAATGGCCAAGATTAAAACATAAACAATGACTAAGATTAACTTGGAGTTGATCCTCGCCTTATTGTAGAAGATTTGCACCAGATTTGATTAATACCATTTAATTAACCAGATTTCCAAAGTTTAGACTTAGGGAACCATTTAAAAAAGTTAATTATTTTAATTAAATCATCTCTAGGTGGAATTTTCCCAAACAATTTTTGGGTATTGGAGAATGCATGTGTCTTAGCCTCTCTGCAAAATCTCGAGGCTAGAGCACATCCGATGCTACAAAAATCAACACTAAGCACCATACCTAGCCTAATGTCCAAGTGATTGAACTTTCAGACAGAGAGAGCACTCTTTGAAGTCTGAAGGGCTAGATTCCAACTTCCAAGTGGTTTGTGGTTACCTCTGAGTTTCTCTTTACAACCTAGGGAAATTATAGCGAGCTAACATAGTGACATCGTTGTTGGGGAGCGAAAGGTTCCATCTTCCCTAGGAAAGAATCCTAAAGATCAAATTTGACTTATGATGGTGAACGTAATCCAAACACATGCAGGTTGTACCATTCACCTGGCGACTCCAATCAAGTTTCAACCTAATCCAAAGATTCCACTGGCAGTAGGACCCATAAATTAGGGTTTTACCACCAAATCTATTGGCTCAAGATGATTTCTATGTCTGCAAGGTACACTGCTTTAAAACAATATCACATTCTAGGTTTTCCAAATCACATGCCTCATGTAGATTGGAAAAATTATTTGCCAAAATTCAGAGATCAGGTTGGAGATGATGTTGCTCTTCATTTGGTGAAGTTTGACATGCATGTGCATAAGCTAAAGGTTGCTTTTGATGAAGATTGCCTCATGAAGATGTTCATGGCTACCTTGGAGGGAAAGGCAAGATCCTGGTATGAAGGGTTGTCATTTGCTAGTCTATATTCCCTTAAAGATTTTCATTTAGTATTTTTTGAGAAATACAAAGAATCTCATCCTTCTTTGTCATTGGTTGAGAATTGTTGTGACCATTTTGTGGATTTCATTCAAAATATGGAAAATTCTTATGGCAATGAAGAGTTCATGGATGAAGAAATCCTGGAAGCTTTGTATGAGAACCCTTTTCATCACCAAGAAGAAATGGTAGCTTCTCTCGGATGAAAACAAAACCGAGCAAGATTTTAATGATGAAAGTCATGTTCCATCCTTTGAAGTTGATGAAAATTTGCAGCAATCTTGCCAGTCTTTTTGTGATCAAAAGTGTGAGGACAGTCATTCATATGTTTCTTCTAATTGTTCATTTCATGAATCTTTGATTCAAGAACAAATTGATCGGAATCAGTTTTATGAAGCAACAAGTGTAAAAGCTTTAGACACTCAAACATCACATATCATAAAGCTTCAAGAAAGAAACAACCCAGTATATGATGCTCTTCAAACAAAAACACATGAAGATAATGACGATCATAGACAAATTCAATCAAATATGTTATGATGAGTCTAAAAAAAACATTCAATCAAATTCAATCAAATATGTTTTGTCAAGAAAATGTTTATGATGAGTCTAAAAAAAACATTAAGTTTACTTTAAATAAAGAACTCATGGCCACACATGATAGTCGTGGTTTAGAACTTGGGCAAAATAATGAGGAAGAAAGGGTTGTTTTAAATTCCTTTGAAAGTGACTATATTATTCAAGATTATACATTCTTTGAAGTGATAAATTCTAAGATTTTGAAAAAGCAAATTGATATCCATGATGACTTGAATGAGGAAATCAACATACAGGATATGGTTGTTCCGATTAAATCTTCTCATGAGTATTCAAAGCTTTTACTTGTGGATAATATGAATGAAGAATTTATCAAACAAGTTGCTATCTTTTCTTTTGTCAATGATTCCGGGTTTCATAATAAAAGCAGTTAGAACAAAGGAAAAGTCATTCAAGGTTCATAAAATGAGAAGTCTAATGAAAAAGAACAATTAGCCATTATACTTGAAGGTTGCTCCCTTCTTTTTGTTGACCATCAAGAAAAGGTAATAATTCATATTTTCAAGATCCTCTTGCCAATTTGTCATAGTCATCAATGAAGGTAGATTTTGCAACATTCTTGCACCAACAATATTAGTCTTAGTCACAATTTTAGTTGCCATTCTCTTATTTTTTTTGCCTGCTCAAGGAAAGTGTAAGCATAATTCAAGTGAGTGGCCATCTGTTTTAATGGCTGCACTGGCTCTTTAACTTTACATGAATGAGAAACCCATGTTTCGGTTTAGTAAGTAGGTCTAAATAAACAATGTGCAGTCAATTTTACCATTTGGTTTTTAGTCTTTCAAGTAGTTTGTCTAAGTCAATCTTCAACTTTCAGTGTGCAACTTCAATATGGATTTTCAGTGTGATTATTTTCAAATTAGGTTCGTGTGCAATATTGAATTGGTTTTAATTCCCAGTTGGAGAAGGTTTTAGAACAAAAACACGTAGCAATTTGTGAGATTAAGGTTGGGGTTAGCCCTATGGTCAAGCACATGGTCTACGGTGTTCTTGGCACCTCACAAGAAGGATGCCACCCCCATTGGAGCCAATGTTAGTATCCTATAATTATATTAGTCAAAAAACAAGTTTTGCATTTCAAATATTTTTGGCAAGTGTGCATAGGCCTTGCTATCATCTTGTAGAGATCAAGCTATGGGTCTTAGTTTAGAATAAAATTTTCATTATTGAATGTAATTATGTGAGTGTATGTGAAATGTAGAAATTTCACCTGTAGAACAAACCAATATATGCAATGTCCTAAAGCATAATACTTTTTCTACTTCTACAAAACATTAAGCGGAAGCATAATCGAATTCATGATCAACATCAAGTAGAAACATGCATAACTGATCAAGAGAAATAATCACACATAACACAAGACCAAAATTAATTTTACTTCCTATAGATAGACTAGGCACTACTATAAATTGGAAGGGACCCAGAAATGCTATTTTTAGAACTTTCTATTTTTAGTAGTTTCACCTCTCACCCAATGTGGCCAATGACCTCACTGGCCAAATTGCTATTTTTAGACATGCTATTTTTAGTAGGCCTATTTTTATCACATTCTAAATTTAACATTTCTTGTTGCACATTTTTCAACACTCCCTCTCAACAAGAAAGGCTTTCTCTCAAACCCGATCCTGTAACTCTGGAATGTTCTGCATGCAACATATCTACCCGGTCCACTTGCTTTAGCAACAGTTGGAACAAAAACACTTCCAACTGACCACTCTGTTGGGCTAGGAACATCCTCTGATGCTAAAGCTCTACCTGCTGCTGACAAGTGCTCCCTCTTTGACATTTGCGCTACTACAACAGCTCCATGCATCTCGCACCATTGCACACCTCTTTGTGCCACCTAGCACTGTGCAAAACACTTGTGCCTCTCCCATTGTTGCAACCTGCTAGCTATGCATTGTCCTGGGATTCCCTACACTGTCGCTCTCTCTGTGGCTCCATCTGCATCTGTCTCTACCCAATTAGTCAGTTCCTGTTACTCCACATTGGGGTTCCTGTAGCAAAGTCTCATCCAAGAGGTTGGGTACCTCTAGGATCCTGCCCCTCCTCCTTTGGACGATCACTCTATATCGCCCCACCTCCTACCTGAAGGTATGGCTACATTTGATCCCTCTGCCCACCTGGTTGGAAGTTTCCCCCTACTGGAGTTTCCTCCATGAGTAGATGTCTCTACTCGATCTGCTCTCAACTTCCCTTGTTGTGGCTACTCCACAACCTCCTGAAGTTGTTGCACCAATTGTGGCTTCCCCACAATCATCTGAGACTTCTTCTAGCACTGCATGTTGAGAGGTAATACACCCTCCCTCTCAACCACCAAGTCTCCATCAGTTACCTTGCTGCTCAAGGCTTTGCATGCATCTTGAACCTCAAGAGCATACAGGTTCTTGATCCGTGAACCAATCTGCTTCACCTGTCTAGTGATGATGTGTCTAAGGAAAACCTTTCCCTTACTGAAGACTACACCATAGCCTCTATCTTCCAGCATCGCGATCAAAACCAAGTTTCTCTTCAGTCCTGGTACATACTTGACATCGGTCAAGGTAAGGTGAGATCCATGCTCCCTCTAAAAAATAATTGTGCCTACACCTAACACTATACTTCTCATCATTACCCATTGCTATGAGCATCTGGAGATCTTTCTCCTCCAAAGTACTAAACAAAATCTTGTCGTTGGTCATGTGGAAAGAAGCTCCACTATCAAGAAACCAACCACTTCCCACCATGGATGAAACCATGCATGTGAAGAGTGTGAAATCCAACTCAAACTATGAAGCAAGTGCCTCACCTTCAAATCCTTCCCCAGATCCCTTCTTGGATTTCCTTCGTGGACAATTTGTAGCATAATGGCCCACCTCACGACAATGAAAGCATCGCACTTTCGATTTGTCAACCTTCTTCCCATCATTAGAAGAATAGGATTTGGAAAGAAAACCTTCTCCTTCCCCTTCTTCGCCTTACTCGCTAAGGCACAGTTCTCCTAATCATGCATGGATGAAGAACTATCTATGGTTCTCCGTCTGATCTCCTCCTACATCAAATCCGACCATAGTCGTTCCCAATCTGGCAGTTTCTCCCTTCCATTCACCGAGTCCTAGTAGTTATGCCGGCTCTTAGAAAGGCCAAGGAGTCCTAGACTCACCATATCCTCATCCAATGTCACGACCCCTACACTTGCAAGCTCATCCCTGCATGTGATGAGCTTGGTCAGATACATAGAGATCGTCTCATCCCTTTCACACTTGATCTTTCGAAGTTTGTCCTTCAATGCCAGCTTCCTCTGATCACTGCTATTCTGATATAAATCTTTCAATGTTTACCACATTGCATGCGGAGTCTTCTTCCCATGCAGGCTCGAGACAATGTGATCTCGCCCTCCCTCCAAGAGAATTCTCCTAGCTCTAGCCACACACTTCCTCCATTCCACCTACTCAGTCTTGTCAGTAGGCTTAGGAATTTCTTGATCAATGAAATCCTTAAGGCCATTATCTTCCAAAACTGCCTCCATGCGATCCTTACAAGCTATATAGTTTGAGTTGCCATCAAGGGCATACTCAAGCCTCAAACCATAGAACGCTATCGATGAAATAGATGTGATAAGAACTTGAGATCTATATCCTGAATAATAAACTTCAAATTTCTCCTACTAGTATATTGTTCTTGCTTGATCACTTGTGCTCTGGTACCATGTAGAAATTTCACTTGTAGAACAAACCGATATATGCAATGTCCTAAAGCATAATACTTATTCTACTTCTACAAAACATTAAGCAGAAGCATAATCGAATTCATGAGCAACATCAAGTAGAAACATGCATAACTGATCAAGAGAAATAATCACACACATAACACAAGATATATCCAGGGGAAAGCACCAACATAAAACCCCAACCATGTATTATCAATCAAGTGTAGATCCTCAACAACATACAAAAAGAATCAGTTCAATAACTATCTTGCTCTCTCTGTAATCAAAAGATCCTAATGATCTTCAATCAGAAGATGAAGATCATAGACTACCTAGGCCTCAATATATAGGCCACAAGTCCTCCAATGTCCTATAATATGTATTTCTCTTAGAAATAGATCCTTCTCCATGCAAGGAATACTTACTAGAAATATCCAAGCATCTGATAGTACACTGTCCCTCATCTGATTTCAACTGGGTCTCTGACAGAACTGACATGCAACAGTTATCCATGAGTGAATCCTCAGTTATCTAAAATAATAGTTGTCACATGCATGTAAGCATTAACAAACTATGTTTTCTTATTTTAACAACTTGTTAAGATAATCTAACTGGACTTGACTAGTTAGAACTAAGTCAACTAATTCTCTCATTATAGAACTCATACTTATTCCCTCAATCAGGGGAGGAAATTAAGGATAAATTCCTCAATCAGTGGGACAACTCATTAACTAAGTATGAGTTCAATTTCAAATTTCCTTAACTAATTAACTCAACTAAATTAATTAATTAATATTTCCAAATGCTGTTAAGACCAAAATTAATTTTGCTTCCTATAGATAGACTAGGGACTGCTATAAATAGGAAGGGACCCAAAAATGCTATTTTTAGAACTTTCTATTTTTAGCGCTTTCACCTCTCACCTAATGTGGCCAATGACCTCACTGGCCAAATTGCTATTTTTAGACATGCTATTTTAGCAGGTCTATTTTTAGCACATTTTAAATTTAACATTTCTTGTTGCACATTTTTCAACATGAAATGTCATTTATATTCTAAGAGATCGAGTTAAGTGAGTTTATGGTTATGAGCCATTCAAGTCATGAGTGGGGGTATGATGGTCCCGGTCTTGCATCATTGGGACGAGCTAGTGACATCCTGTCAAGAAGTTTTGTGATCAAATCAGGCTTGTACTATGACATCATCCTCCAGTACAATAGTTTGAGAGGTTCATTGCGCAAAGTCTGCAGGGGGTGTTGCGCTTTACTAAGGCATCAAATTTTGATGAGGAATCAGGATTTTTGGCACTTTTGTCCATGTAGGAGGTTTTTATGAATATTTGGATCAGCTCCAAATCATTTTGCTAAGTCAGAAGATCAGTGTTTGGTCGAGTCATGAAGATGGAGGTGCATTGCCCAACTACGCTGCGCTTCTGCTGCAAGAAGAAGTTTTTGGGTTTGAAGGTTTGTGTTCTGCCTAGAAGTTTTGTCATGGATTTGAAACGTTGTATAGACCATCCCAATACCCTCAGCATGTCAAATGATGGTCGAAGATAGTATAAGATTGGAGCATTGAGCTTTCACACAGTGACCGTATTTTCACCATATCTCTTAAACCCTGTATCTATTTACCATGAAATCTTTACAGTAGATGCACGGGGGTGAGATGAATAAGATCAATTAATTTTGGGTCAAAATGCTTCATGGTTTTCGAGGAACAAACCACCATCATCTACAACCATTTTTGAATTTTTGATATCCGTGAGTCAGGTTTGGTTCAAAATTTGTGTGGAGAAGGGTTATAGTTATATTAAATTGTTGTAAAAAAAGTAGCTCAATCTGGCTTACCATTTAGGATATATTAAAAAAATAAAAGTGCTACCCTTTTCTGCTGCGTTTTTGTGTTTCTACTGAACTAGGAGGTTGCACATAGCTGGTGCTGCATTTCCACACAATCATACTTTTGACCGAGATTTTCATGCCAAAACTTCTTGTAATTTTTTTATGCTCATGGTAAACGTTATGAGGCATCTAAGGACTCATAGGTTTGATTTGGATTGAGAATTTAATGTAAATATGCTTGGAAAAGATTTAGTCAAACAATCCCTAATTTTCAGAAAACAGTTCTATTTTCATTGCATTAACTAGAAACATAAAAGCTTATTGAGGAATTATGTCCCTAGAAATGGGAATCAATTTTCTTTTAGTCTATTTATGTTGTAATTGTTATGAATCAAAGGGTTGGTCAAGTTTGAGAAGGAATAACACTGTGTGCATTGTATTTTCTTGATTTTCCAGTGAAAGAAAGGACAGAGGCCAAATTTTACATGGATTCCTGTGTTAATTGCTTTGGAGTTGTGCTTCTTGGTTTTGTAAGTTATATTTTGTATCAATAATGGTTTTAAATGTGTCTTATTGTTTAGTTGAACAAAGATATTGACTTAGAATTCACTTCAAATAGTGTTATGTTCCAGTTTGCTAAACATTTATGTTTTATGCTAAAATGACATTTAGAATTCTTCCTATTGTCTAATGCTCTGTATGCCATTTTCCATTTATTTTCCACTCACCCTTCTATAATGATTTTGACTAAAAAATCCAAAAAGACTACCTATATTTACCTTGTAGAATATCCCTCTTTCTCTTCATCTTCCCACTAGAAATCAACAACTTTAATGACTGCATTTCCCAAAGGGTCTATCTTCTTTCCTGCCAGCAAACCTTTAAAACTTATACCCCATTGAGCACCATACCTAGCCTAATATCGAAGTGATTGAACTTTTCAGGCAAAGAGAGCACTCTCTGAAGTTGGAAGGGGTAGATTACAACTTCCAAGTGGTTTGTGATTACATCTAAGTTTCTCTTTCCAGCCTAGGGAAATTACAAAGAGCTAACACAAAGAAAACTAATTTGCTCCCTGAAAGTCCTCCAGGTCAAAATTTTGCTAGAATTTTCAACCTAGTAAAACGTCCAATGCTACAGAAGATAGTGGGAAGGTGGTTGCAATACATGAAAGGGAAGAAAAAGAAGAAGAGGGTTGTGTACAAAATACGCATGTGCATGCAATTATATAGGTAACTAGAGTAACACTCACAATTGTAATAATTGCTGCTAGCTCTAGAAATCATGGATAAGGCATTCATGACCTTAATATAATTCTATTACATCATTTGCAATAATTGTGAGGTTTCTTACTGGGCTAGTGATAATGCCTATGAATTCTATTGTTTAACAAATTATATTGAAATTATTTGGTTATGTGACTCATTGGTTGCAATTTTTACATTTTTGAGTGTGCTTCTTTCAAAAGGGAAAAGGAATTAGTATGTTTGACAAACAAAGTGAACCTTCTTTTTCAATTTTTTTTTATACATCGTCATTAATAGGGCTTGCTCAATGTCCTGATCATTCTAGGAGAAGGCATACATAAGAGATTTTGAATGAACCAAGGGAAGATGAAGAAGTGTGAGTAATCAAGGATGAAGATGGTGTGGTTGTCCAAGAATAAGTATGCAAAATAAGAGCACAAGAAGTTGAGTTTGAGATGTTCACCCTCAAGATTGTACATAGAAAAAAAAGTCACACTCAACAATTTATTTATTTATTTATATACTCTTGGACTGAGTAATTTGTTCAAATGCTATGTGTAGATGGTTTAGCTTAAAGGACACCAATTCAAATTCTATAATTGATGTTGTTCATTTCCATTTCAAATGCTCTGATTTTGGAGGGAACTTGCAAAATGACCAATGTGATATTTTCTAAAATTGTCTTGAAAATATTTGTATGTGCATGGGATTGTTATTTAGGGGCCTTATGTTATTGCATGGAAACTTTAATACATTTTTCTTGTTTTATATATATCTATATAGTTTTGATACATGACTCGCTTTAAGGAAGACTTCTCAACTCAGTTATTGCTGGCTGCTACCATGTTACGTAGTGTCTTGGTTTGGCGACATTTAGCAAAGCTATACAAGACTTTTACACATGCATGGATGTTTACTAAAGTCTTGATGAAATAAAGCTTCATAAGTTTGTAAACAAGCATGATCATGCTGACAAGCACCACATTCTACGTTTGTACGGTTATTTTTACTAACGTGTAAGTTTTATTGATTGGTGATCAAGAAAGTTGCTTCATAGGGTTACATTGAAGTTTTATTTGTTATTCTTGGTTGTTCAACGTTTGATGTAAACAATTGTACTTCACTCATGGTTTCTTGTAAAACACTGTATTTTTTTGAAACAATTAAAAATCAATACAACATGACTAGTTGCAAAATTAATGGCTTTTGATTATTATAAATTTCAGTATTCGAAATTGAAGGAATCTTATGTTTTTTTATAGGAGAATACCAACCTAGAGGAAAAGCCAGAAGATGGAGAGGTAAGTAATTTGAGTGGATTGCATGTAATAGCTTTTACAATAGTCTACAGTTAAATATGGGGTGTAAAGTTTCATAATTTTTTTCATTGGTTTTCTCTATTGTTTAAATGTACAATAAACTCCTCCCCCCAATCCCCTGCGCCCCCCCCCCGCCCCTTATTGTAAAGAATCTCTACAAGTGGTTCTAGGTGGCTAAGGGATGTTATGGTGGGTTTAGGGTGCAAATTTTGAATTTAGCTCTAATATCACATGTGAGGACCCAACTGGGGTCCTCTAACCAAAACTATTTTAACTACAAAATTTACAGCAATATAATGATTTATTTGCAAAATCCAATGATTCAAATTATTTAACCATAACATATATAAAAAAGCAGAGTTATTTAATAACATATTTGATTTTCAACCATTCACATGAATTAATTCACAATAAAATACATACCCGACAATGATACGATGGCTTAGTTGGGTGGCTATTACTAGTGCCATCGGGTTGAATTTGTCACCATGCCAATTAGGAATGTGTATTTGACTTCCTAGCCCAGGGAACTCCTCCACCCTCTCCCTTCAAATTCCAAGCCAAAAAGGACAAAAGAACCCCCCTTCTTCTCTCATCCTCCTTCCCCTTATGTCTCCCCAACTCACTATCTCAACCACTTGCCATTAAGGCCCTGAATACCCCTATGTATTCGAATTCCCCCCTGAATGCCTTGTCCTGAAATGACTCTGAGGAGACATTCTATCAGATTCAACTAAATGAAATAAGAATTAAATTAATAAATAATATATAATATAATATTAGATATGAAATACTGAAATAAAATGTCAGAGACAAACTTGTGAGGGACGGGTAATAAGTAATAAAATAATAAAGTAATAATATTAAGTCATATCAATGAATCTTACAGATTCAAGAATCCAATCAATTTAATATTAATAAGTTTATTCAAATATAACTTAATAGTTATAAGATTAGATTTTAAGGTTAATTAAACACTAGTCAAGATTAGCCATTAATCAAGCTTAACCATTTATTCAATCATCTAACTTTTTAAACTTTAGAATATTAGCATATTCATGCGAGGTGTGGGTATATAGCTAGCATACGCATACTTTGTATGTATACTAATAATACTTATTGGAATCAAGCACAAAAATTCAATCACTCGGTAGGTAGGCCAATAAGATAATGTAAGATAATAGGATTAGGTAGGGCATCACAGGATCCAATCTCTTAAGGTGCAACCTTTTCTCAAGTTTTGCACTAAAAAAAAGGTTTGCATGTTGAGAGATTTGATCCCTCTCGATGCTTGATAGATCCAGAGTTAAGATGGATCTAAGCTAATTCACACACACACATACACACACATATATATGAGAGAGAGAGAGAGAGAGAAAGAGAGAGAGGTTTTTAGTTTTAATTATACATTTTTTTATTTGATTTTTTGTAACCCATAGGAATTGACAATTGGGTTAGCCTTGTACTCGTGTGACACGAGGTTGATTCTGGCAGCTACCACTATACCTTTTGGGGCCTACGACCTGTCTTCCTCTTCGTAGACTGGATCACGACTGGGGGATTGAACATTGAATCTCAGGTTGGGGTGCTCCTACTGGGGTTGCCCGATTGAATTTACCACCCCGCCAACCAGAAATGTCTATCCAAATTCCTAACATAGGTGACCTCCAAAGGTTTTATATCCCTCTGAGCCCAAGTCCAACAACAACCGTAGTGTGTCAAAAAAAATAGGTTTAACACTCTCCAACCATAAACAAAACCAATCTCCTGTGTTCTCCTTCCTTCCTTTCCATTTTGTTCTCTCCTCCACCCTCTCTCTTCAAATTCCAAGCCAAAAAAAAGGACAAAAGAACCACCCTTCTCCTTTCATCCCTCTTTCCCTTATGCCTCCCCAACTCGCTACCTCAACCACTTACCATTAAGGGTTTGAATGTCCCCCCAAATGCCTTATCCTGAAATAACTCCGAGGAGACATCTTGTTAGATTCAAGTAAATGGAATAATAATTAAAATAAAAAATAATAAAAAATAATAATATTAAATACTGAAATAAATTTGAGGATACAACTTGTGAGGGTGATGGGTAATAAACAATAAAATAATAAAGTAATAATATTAAGTTATATTAATGAATCTTACAGATTCACAAGAATCTAATCAATTTAATATTAATAAGCTTATTCAAATATAACTTATTAATTATAAGCTTAGATTTTAAGGTTAATTAAACACTAATCAATATTAACCATTTATTTAATCATCTAACTTTTTAAACTTTAGAACAATAACGTATTCATGTGAGGTGTGGGGATATAACTAGCATACACATATCTCATATGTATACTAATAATACTTACTAGAATCAAGCACAAAAATTCAATCACTCAATAGGTAGTTTAACAAGATAATGTAAGATAATATGATTAGGTAGGGCATTGCATGATCCAATCTCTCGAGGTGCAACCTTTTATCAAGTTTTGCTCTTAAAAAAGAGGTTTGCACATTGAGAGATTTGATCCCTTTCGATGCCTGATATATCCAAAATTAAGATGGATCTAAGCTAGTGTGTGTGTGTGTGTATGAGAGAGAGAGAAATATTTTTTGTTTTAATTATACATTTTTTTATTTTTTGTAACCCAGAGGAATTAACAATTGGGTCAGACTCGTACTTGCATGACATGAGGTTGATTCTGGGCACTACCGCTATACCTTTGAGGTCTACAACCTATCCTCCTCTCCGTAGACTGGATCATGACAGGGGGATTGAACCTCAAATCTCTTAATTTGCACAACTTCACATCACTTTGATCACCAATTGAGTTTCCCTTTGGCACTGTTTTAGTTATACATTTATTAATTGAATATTATTTTATTATTTTTAAATCTAAATATTATTTCATTATAAAAATTATTTTATTATTTTTAAATGTAATACCAAATTGTAGAATATCCATCAAAACAATTAAATACAAATTATTAAAAATATCACACCACTTAAGTTTAATAATAATTTTTTTCTTCCAAATAAAAAAATCCAACAAATTGACTATGAAATAGGTAACTCTAATCATAGTCAAACACTATACATTTATTAAAAAAACATAAAAATAAAACACTAAGTCTGACCTCTCAAACTTTGTTAAAGACCACAAAAGCTTGATTACCTTAATTCATTGAATATTTATTTTTATCTAACAGAAAAATAATGGAGATGAACATGATCAACTCTTGTTGTTATTATGTATAAGCCAATTTATTATTAACAATCATTATTTTTTTTTTTGTAAATTTGTCTACTCCTATTATTATACAAAAAGTTTACATCGAGGCAGGCCTCAAAAATCTCTCCATACTAACTATGGATTTAGCAGTGCACTTACATTGGAGGGCAAAACTTCCCTTTGAACTGACTTGACCAAAAAATAACCAGGAACAAACCGACAGACTATTGGTAGCTGACTAATCCCATCTATACCAAAAACTACCCAGAAAGTATTACAAACAGAGGTAGAACCTTGCTGAGTCCAAGCATGGACGGAATTGGAAACAGACTTTAACCTGAACATAGCTAAGCAATACAATAACCTTATCAAAACCACCAAGCGAAGAAGGCGGAGACCTGAATCCAGCGAGTGTACATCAGTGAGCAACGGAGGCAACCGCCTGTTACCTTGGCTGGACCAAAAAGACTCGAAGGCGAGCTCATACGTCCACAGAGGTAGAAGGTTGCTCCTCGACAATCCTGCACCCATACTGGTCTGAGGCGCTAGAGTCTGAATGTGGAACAACATCTTTAATTGGCTCGCTTGGACCCGCAACCGCACCAGAGGTCTCCGCAGGCTGAATTCCTTGACAATGGACATGAGATGGCTGCCTAAGCTCCGAAGAGGCTCCGGGTTGAGCCGAATTGTCGCACTTTTCAATCTTGATGGACACAATAAAGGTGGAATTGTCTAGGGTACAGGGGATACGAAAGAGGGTGGAGGGATGAGTGCTGTGCGCACAGGCCGCTGCACGAGCCCTCCCTCTGCCCCTTCTCCTGCCTCTCCTTGTAGCTGGGGATTCAATTTCTTCGGAGGAGGTGTCCGTGGTATTGGAGGAGCGCTGTTGGACAACCCTCCCTCTAGAACCACCCCGAGACCCTCCCCTTCTGCTGATGAGACAGAGCCGTTCACGCGGCATGCTGAAATCCCAGGTGAGGTGACGCTGGAGCCAGGAAAGCACCGAGAGCGGAGTCTCAATGAACCAAGAGGGCGTAGAGAGCCGAGGCACAATGAGCGGAGGGGCACTGAGCCAAGAAGGGACATCGAACAAAGGCGCAGTGAGTAAACGCACCGAGAGCCACAGAGGAGAGGCGATAGAAGCACAGAGGGGCGTAGTGAGTGAAGGCACAGAGAGCCACAAAGGAATGGCAATAGAAGCACCGAGGGGTGAGGAAATGAAACTCAGGGAGCGACCACGACAGAAGGGAGAGCCAAAGCTGGTAAGCCTGTGACAGAGGACGAGACTCCCAGAGGCAGAGACAGAGACCTTCTGTGCTGAAGACCGAGGCCGAGTCCCTTGAGACCAAGGCCGAGTCCTATGAACAAGCACCGACCAAGACAACCAATGCAGCAGAGGCCGAGACTTCAAATGAGACAGAGCCAGCGGAGGCGAGCTCTTATAATGGCACATTGAGGCGCCCAAAGCTATAACCAGAACCCAACGGAAGATCTGCAACCAAATCACCGGAGAAACGAGCCGCAGGAGCTCCATCGTGCTGCAGATGGCAGACTGCAACGAGTAGTTAATGGATGCATTCATTATAAACTTGCGGGGATGGCATGCCATCCGATTTACCTTACAAGTGGCGGGTCTGAGCTGCCACTTGCCCAGTGGGAACGCCTCCATTGTACCATTCTCCATATTAATCACCCGCAGCCGGGCTATTAACAATCATTATTGATTAAATATTATTTTATTATTTTTAAATGGAATACCAAATTGTAGAATATTTATCTAAACAATTAAATACAAATTGCTAAAGACATCATATTGCTTAAGTTTCCTAGTAAAATTTTCCTTAGAAATAAAATATTTCCAATCAATTAAATATGAAATACATAACTTTGATCAAAGTCAAACATTATACATTTTTTTTAAACAACAAACACTATACATTTATTAAGAAAACATAAAAATAAAACACTATGTTTGGCCTCTTGAACTTTGTTAAGGGCTACAAAAAGTTGATTATCTTAATTTAATGAACATTTATTTTTATCTGACAAAAAAATAACCAAGTCAACCCTGAAATGATGAACAACTGCTATTGTTGTTATTATATATCAATATATGAAACACACAATTGTAGGCCAATTTATTATCATCAATCATCCCCTACTTTCGTCCATTACTTGTCTCCCTATGCTTATATTATGTGGTTATAATTAAGTAGCAACAATGGCGAGGGCAACACACCAAAATATTTATTCCATCTCATAACACATAATGACAGTAGCTCAAGCATTGTTCTCACAACTCTTAGAAAGCATATGCAACGACCTGTTGCAAGGCAGACCTTGACAACAACTCATAGCTAATTGCAACTCCTTAAGCAGAGGGTGACAAAGGCAAGCAGTAGGATCTGCAAGAACTAGGCCTACTTCTGTGTCAATTATCTCATCCTGCTCTTCTTGGTCATGGCTCTTAGCCTTCTATCCCACCCTGGGTCGTTGTTCCTCACTGTTGTGCTTTTGGGGTTGTGGACATTTCTTTATGTGATGAGGAGTGAGCCCCTGCTTGTGCTCAATAGGAGCTACAATGAGAGGGAGGTTCTGGTGTTGTACCTTTTTTGATGAAAGATGGGTTGTTTGTTCTTTAGGCGTTGATTGACGCATGACATTTGCACTTGGCTTCTGCGCCCAACCAAATCATTCTCTTTGAAAAAAAAGAAAATACATTGGAAATTTATCCTATTAAATACACTACATTAGAGAAGAATATCATAGAAAAAAATGTGGCTTAAGAATACTATAGAAAAAATATAGATTGTCAAAACACGAAGTCCTTAAACCACTAATATTTACATGACATAACAACACCTTTTCTTCCATATTAGATTAAAGAGCACCTCTCAACACAATCACCATAATGAAAAAAGGTAAATTATATCCACTTATCATGCCACAAGTGACTCACTAGGGATGTGAATAGAGACCAAAAAGTAGACACTTTTCTCTTCTGCCCTCCATACAGTTATACCTACTTATCATGTTGATGAAACCTAGTCGAATTAGGGCACTAGGCATGAGAGACACAAGTAGAGCCTCTATTCTACCCTACATCTTTGTCCTTTCTAAGCTAAAGATAGTTTAATCTCTTTTGCTTGGATTCTCAATTTAAGTATGTTTTATATTTAGCTAGTTTAATATCTTTTGCTTGGATTCTCAATTTAAGTATGTTTTATATTTAACGCTCAAGCTAGTTTAGTATCTTTTGCTTGGATTCTCAATTTAAGTATGTTTTATATTTAACGCTCATTCCGTAAACGTCGAGTTTTTCTAAAAGAAAAAGCGTTTACTTTTTACAACGATATTCACAATGTGCTTCGCATTGACGAAAACGATTAATACCCCAACTCAGAGTTCGGCACTTCAGAAATAATCGCTACAAGTACCCAAACAAACAAAGTTACAAGAGAGCAACTAGTACCTTTCTCTTTGCATTTATTTCCGCATCTCGCACAGTAGTCTCAGAGCGTATGCGAATGAGATAGTAAAGCAGAGGAGCAATGGCTTCAGCGGCTGTTATCGCCAAACGCTATGCGATACCGACCATTCTGGTGGTCCTGGCTGTTATATGGCAGCTGGTTATACTGCCCACAAGTTTCTCCAGATCTCACTACGATGGTAAGTCAAGACATTCATCTGCATGTATTCTAATTTTCTGAAATCTTATAATTACCGGGAGCAATAGCCATGTTTTGTCAGTTTCTTCCTTGCTTTTTATAGAAATAACCAAGATCCAGGGATTGAAGGTGTGGAGGGATTCTCCTTTGTTTCTGCTTTTCCCATTGCCATAAATGCATCTGTGCAATTCTACAACACACTAGATGAACCTGTGCGTGTGTTCAGACAAGTATGAACTGTTGCAATGGATGGCCACGAGACAGTGGTCATTGTGCGTGAGTGGCAGGAATATCAATTCAGCTTACCAAACGTATCATGGAAGCATTAAAATGGTACAGATCATATAGGGCACAGGACCCAGTAGTAAATCAGGGTGTAATTGTGGATATAGTATATCAACATGCTGGCCAATTTTTTTTCACACATTGCCAAGGCGGCATTGGTTGACTGGTGAGTTCAATAGATTGTTAAGCCATACACTGGGATTCTATTCGAGTTAGTGTTGCGACAGTCAGACTGAACAATAATTTCGCAAGGGTTGGAAAAGAAATCAAGGAAAAATTGTGAAAGGAGGAAAATTGGCGCAACGAAAAAATGAAAAAGAGAAAATTCGGCAATTAATTGGCTAAATCACGATTTATTTGGAATAATTACTCTTTTTCGGTGCAGGTAATTTTGATCCATTTTTTCAATCAAGTTCTCGGTTTCCATTTGACTCGGCCATTAATCGGTGAATCCCCATTTACGTCAACATTGATTATCATTGTGTTTGCCCCACCCAAACACAATTTCCCGGGTGCATGTTCTCGGCGTCTTTGCCAGAAGAAATATGGCACTAGTTTTAAAGAGATGGGGCCATGTATATGTTTGAAGCAAAGTCACACAATTCGGACTCCACAACGACTAGGCAAACTTCAAATGGAAAGTCAACTTGGAGAATTGCAGAACTCCCTGCAAATCTCAACGATAACTTGGCTTATTAAAAAGATCATGGAATATAAACTTACAAATCTCAGGGAACATAAACTTATCAACACTAAGCAAATTTAACAATAAGTCAATAAAGCATAACAATAACTTGGCAACAACTCAGCAACAACAATTCACCATCAGAGGGAAAGTCGGGGTGTTTTGTTAACAATTTCACTCGGCTTGCCAATCCTGTAAGCAGTACTTGCGATACTTGGTATATTCTATTACTATTGTTTCTTGGCTATTTTGGCAGAATATATACCCTTTGATGCTAAACTGAAGGAAGCCCACTTTTTGTGGTGCAGCCCCTCAAGGTATGATTCTTAAAACACTTACGATCTTTTCAATGAAAATCCCATCTAGTTCATTCCAACTTACAATGGAAGAGAAATTGGGATATTAACATATATAATCCTTTAAGAAAAACGTGTCGCTAATATCTAATCGAGTATCCCACTAAGGTGTTATCACATATCCAAAATAATGGTCAACACATACATCCTTGCTGTACCAGTACAGCTCCAATCTCCATCTCTACAATGTCCAGTCTAATCCACTCGCTAAGCCGGCATATCAGCACACTCATCCGTATTAAGATATTGCAAAGTTTAAAGTCGTTTCCCAAACCTGTTTCCTAAAAGGTTCAGAATCAGTTTAATACGCTAACAACATCTTATCAATGTTGCTTGCACATAACCAAGGACTTGCTGCATCAGAATGCAATCACACTGAACTTGTCAAGTGGTTTTGGTCAGAAGTCGGCCCTGCTGAAGGAAAGCAGTTGAATCTAGTTCAAAATCTGATTACTAATCTAGGATAGCATGCATTTTATCAAATAATCTATTTGAATCCACCAAGGATGGGCAAAACTATATGCAGAAGGAACAAGTACGAATAAATTCAAAATAATATTGAATTCATGGAGCAGTCTCTTTTTGAGGTTTAATTTACTCTCTCGTTGAAAGTGGGCAGTTTCAGATGGTGCCTCATAGGGTTTTTAGATTTGGCGATTTCATTTATATTCACATTATTTTCATCTCAGATTGAGAAACGAAAATGACCAAAAAATTATTTGGTGACAGTTTGAGTCTTCACAAGATTTATTGTTAATGCTTTTTGTTGCTTTTTTTGTGAAATTTTTTGTTATTTGAGATTTGAAACTAGTGGGCATATTTAGTTAGCCAGAGAAGTTTTCCCCAATGATTTTGTGATGAAACAATTGGGATTCTATTGGTGATCGTGGGAGATCTCTTTTATAGTAAAATTGACACTTCATTCCTCCTTTTGCAGTATCTACATCTCACCTGAATGTTTCATTCTTTAAAGGGCAATATGGAGTTTTGAGGATTGTGTAGCATCTTGACATTTTAGCAAATGTTAAACCATATTTGACTATATGCTTGTCATGACATATGCCGATTACAGATCCATCTGTAACGATCTAACATAGGCCCATTGGTAGCATTTCACTGTTCTCCTTTGAAAATGAATCAAGGCCAAGTCACATGTTGAAAGTGTGACGCCAACACTTCTCATAATAAACTTGAAAAGGGAGTTCTAGGCTACTTCACAACGCCCCATGTTTTGAAGACATGATGGAAGATGATTATCCAGAAATTGAGACAGGTTCTTCTAAGTGGGTAGGAAATGATGAGTCTTTAGCCTATGCCATGGAAGCAATTTGTCCTCATCATGCATTAAATATTAACTGTTAGTGTTATGATTTTGTCTTGTAGTGACATGTTTGGCATTTAGTTTGTCAAATTAGACTTCCAATTCTTTGTGTCAAGTGTATGAAAGGGACCTCCCTCTACTTAAATGCATCGTCACTTTTTTTGTTAGCTTTTGGGGTTACTCCAAAAGTGTTTTCACCTAACTAGGAGCGTACTAGGTCTCCCAGTCCATCAAAAATGCTTGATGGACATATGGATGGCTGAATGTGAGTAGATTTTTGACCTTAGATAGAGTGATAGAATGACAGATTGAGTGCTAGCCTGACACACTTACCTAGGATGTTATTATCCTAATTGACATGATTACTAACCCATTGGGTGTACACAATGGGGAGTTAGTTGCGTGATTAGGAAAGATACCTACCTAGAAGGAGGAGTGCTAGGCACTTAGCCGTATGAGCATGGGACCATGTGACATACATCTTGTGTGAGAGAATGCAACAAGGCAACTATTAATTCAATTTCTTCTTAACCTTAATAATTGCTTGTGAATTTTATTTATCTTCTTATGTTTCTTTATTAGATCTTCTCATCAAACAATTATCAAGAAAAAATATAGTGAAGACAATGGACCCAAGATATAGGCTCCAAGCTAAGGCAAAACCCCTCCAATGGGAAAACCCGGAAATTATCTCTTTTCTTCATATAGGATCTGCTTCAAATGAAAAAATCAAGACCCAAAACCCTAGACTAAGTCCTCCCAGCACCAAGTCAACCCTCTAAGAAGTCCTTCCAATTAGGTTAGAGACCAACCAAATCAATGGGGATCAACTCTGCTTCAACCGGCTTCCAGCTACAATATCGGCCCCCAACTTCGACTTGCAACTTTGGCCCTATAGCAGCTGCAGAAACCCCAACGTTTTCACACATGTGAGAGGAAAATGACCCAAAAACAATTTTTCTTCTTCTTGTCTTCTCCTAGCTTTCTTGATGTTCCCAGCTTTAAATCGAACTTCTTGATGAGAGAGATCGAATTGTGGCTAAATGAGGTCAATGATGTTTTATTTATACACATCTGAGGGGTTCGAATACCCTCTTTTAGGTCGACTTCTCACTGCCAGGGCCGATTTGTTCTAGGAGGCTTGTAGAACTTTCTAGACTCAAAATCAATATCTTTTACATGTTACAATTTGCCCAATAGAGTTTTATACAATTTACAAGGACTCTCTTAACTCAGGGAAAATATTCTTTTGACATAACAAACTGTTAAAATTGGAAACTAGGGCCAAACTCCATGTGGGTCATCTTATTAATGGTAGCTGATATTTTTCTTGGATCCCTCTCATCGAGAGGTGTAGGATTGATCTAAAGATCATTCGATTCCGATAAGTATTCATGGAGATATGAATTTATTTGTGTTATGGGACAATTCGTCAAGGTCGGTTAGCAACTAAACTGCCCCCACTTGTGCTCCACGTTTTGGTATAAATACAAGTGCCTTGCAAATCATTTGAACACACAACTCTCTTGAGATTTCTTCTTCTCCACTTGTTTTGGGTTTTTAGTGGAAAGAACAATCTCTAAGGGAAAAATGCAGTCTTAGAGGATGATGCCCTAGCTGCTGAAGGTGGTCTAGCCGCAGTCCAAGAAGGGTGATCTAGCACGGTGAAGGAGGCCTAACAGCTGACCCTAATGCAGTCCTATCATGCCCTAGCTGAACGCAACCATGCCCTAATCCTATATGCTGTTTTGAAAGGGTTTGAGACAGCCCTTGGACGCAACAAAAAGGCATGCCCTAACTGCAGTCAAAAGAGGCTCCTAGCCGTAGCAAAAGACAGATCATTGAAGGGAGATCTATCCATGTTTAGAGGAGCTTATATATGTAGCCTAAAGAGGCTCTTATACGCTGCCCAAACCTGCCCTAATCCGTTGCCTAAAGAAAGCCCTATTCGCAGTCAAGAGAGACCTAATCCAAGGTCATCCATCCACAGTCTAAAGACCCTATTTTGCTGTCCAAAAGGAAGCCCTAGCTGTAGCAAGGAAAGGATTGGACAACATGGACATTTGAGGGCTATTTCAAGGGTCTGTTTAGATAAGATAGATAGATAATTTATTAATGTCCAACGAATGACCACAAAGTAGGTCAAAGGGATTGTCGGTTACATAAGGGGTCGTGCCCAGTAGGAGAACCAAAAACGGTCTCCTCAGAAAGACAAATACTGAAAGAAAGATACGAAATAAAAACGAGGCGGGTCGGGAAGAACGTATGGAGCTCCGATCCCGGCCTCGCCGACTGAACTCTAGATTGCGTCGCAGGATTACTGGTGAAGAAGACCCTGGGGATGCGAATGTGGGAGTCCGATTCTCCTAACATCCGAGGTCGAGAGAGGAGAACCGTGGGTAGTTCAGTAAGGTTTGCTGATTTGAAACGGTAGGCCCTGGTTGCCTCCCATTATGTTGTCTCCGTGATCTAATGATCTTGGGTCGCCTCTCGGGGAGATGCCTAGTACGGTTCTGCTGCTGGGCCCTCGTAGGTAAGGGGCTTCTCCTCTTAACTGAACGAGGGTTTGTCGATATGTGTGAGCCAGATTGATCGGTATTCTCACTGGTTGATCTCTTAACTCCTCTGGCTGAGGGAAGTATGCTGAAGAAGGAGGTGATCTGGCGAGTAGTGTTGGGCCGGATGGGAGGCTGGAGGATATGTTCTCGATGCTGGAGAGTCTCCTGGATATAAAGTGCAACGCATCTCTGGTCCGTGTAGCTGAAGAAGCTGGAAAGGGTATGAGGCCCCCTGAATAGACAGTGAAAGTGACCCCTGATCTCACAATATATCAGACACCCAAAAATGAAGTGCCATTCGTTTTCCACCTCCTGTGTATGGCATAGCCGGCAAATCCTGTCAACTCTATCTATCTGGTGGTCTGTCTCTACCCGAAGCTTGTGTGATCCAACTCTGAACTGCCCGAGAGGGATCCGAAGAGCATGCATCCAATGCCGAAGCGTGTACTGGGGGCGAGCTATAAGCCCGTCTCTGATACTCAAGAAGTGCTTTGCATAGAAAGCCATCTTTGGATGCAGCCCCCCCGGGGGGTCAATCCATGTGACCTGGATAAACTGCCTGTAGATGTCTTCCTTGATGATTTTATTTAGTTCCTGCCTGGGGGGGAGTCCGCTGGGGGCGTTCAAGGAGTACCGAAAGGGGGGGAGGTGATCTATATGGAGGAGACCGAGACAAGGAGGGTTTGTTGGAAGGTACAACTATTGTTTGAGGGTGACAATTCCATACATTAGGCCTGAATCTGCCCTAAAGGAACAACGTGACAGCAACAACTAGAAGGAGTATTCAGTGTGTAGAAACAAGGCTGCTCTGAAGCTATTTTAGGAAGACAGTGAGGCTATTTAGGAGGGCAGAATTAGGGGAGCTTAGGATCGGATCCGTTGAGGTATCGTTGGAGGATCAAGGATCATTTTTGTGCTGCCTAGAAGCTACAGGAAGACTGTGTGTCAGGCCGTAGGCCATGACACCACAGTGAAGGATTTGATGATCGTTAGATAGGACTGTCTTGACATAATGAAGGCTGCCCTATCTGCTGTTAATGCAACAAATAGATAATGATGGGCATCATGATGAAGTGTAGTGCAACATTGATAAATGAATGCTACAATGAGATGCAGCATGATGGGCACAATGAGGTTCAGTATGAGGCAACACTGGTGGGTGCAGTATGATGATAAGGTACAGCTTGATGATGCAGCAGTATGATGTGTGTAGCATGGTAATGAGGTCCAGTATGATGATTGAGTGCAACAGTGAGGTGCAACACAGTGAGGAGCAGCATGGTGATGGAGTCACCTTGGATCAGTGGAAGCAATATGCCTTCTACTCAGCTCAGATCAGCTACCTCATATGCTATCTTTGTAGAGAAGATCTCTACTCTTATTTAGATAAGTCAATATGTTGACTTCTGATGTATATGTACTACCTCTCTCTCTGTTGAACTATTGAAGAACATATAAGAAGAATTGATCAAGGGTTCCCCCCACATTGGGGTTTGTCCCTGGCTGGTGCCACATCTTGTGTCCTCTTGTCTTGGCTTGTCTTTTGCGATTTATATTTATGTTCTATCTGCAATTTACTTTAATGCTGATGTGATCGCTAATTTGGAAAAGATATTGAGCTAATTGTGAAAATTGAAATAAATTGCTCTAGCATAGAACATACCTAAATTTAACACAAACCCTAGAAGCATGAAGAACATGCTTGACCTAGATGGCCATAAGAATGGAGCATGAAACCCATGCTTGAAAATAATATTGTTCTTTCTCCTTTTCTTGTATATTGACATGAGTATATTGACAATTATGATGACTGAAACTAGTTACATTTTCCAACTCCCCCTCTTAACTAGGGAGGTATTCATAATTGTAAACCTAGTACAAGGTTATTCTCAAACTCAATAGTTCTCATAAGAAGAGTCGAATTGGTAAGCCATCATTAAGCATCAACATCATGACCAACATTGTCAACATAGTAAGGCCTTAACTTGACAAGCTCTTTCTTATACATGAGCATAACACTGGGAGGCTTTACCTGAGATACCACACTACCTCTTCATGGTACATATTCCATCCAGATGTTCACTAGGTATGTCCTTTTAGGACTATTCTTATCTTGGATTCCCAATCCTCAAAGAATATCGGTCCTCTTCGACCACTCTTAGTCCTGGCCTAGTGCATGACACATGAAGGAGATAATACAAATGTGATGTTTATCATCACTCCCTCTCAACCGAAGAGGAGATCCCTATTCCCACTTGATTTAGGGAATAGATCCTTGCTCCTTCACAAATATTAAAGAGACTTCATACTCCCTTTAAAGCATAGAGGAGATTCTTTCACTTCCTTTCAATTGGGAAGTCAATAACCACAAGCTCTCTAGCTTGTCTTCATAAATGTATCAGCTATCAGTTCTTCATGGAGATAGGTGCAAGGCTCCCCCACTCTGCATGATCACCACGAATTCACTGCGCTGCTCTCTAGCTTAGCAATTCGATTTGAGTGATCAACTCTCGGTGTGTCTTCCAAATGACCCTCAAGCATCCTTAAATAATCTTCTCGTTGACATTCAACGACCCAGATTAGAAGCTAATCAATGGCTAAGATCATTTTTGTTTGATCCTCGTCTTCTTCTAGAAGTTAAACCCACAGTTAGATTAATACCGATTAATTATTTTTATTTCATAAGTTTAGACTTAGGGACCCATTAAAAATAATTAATTATTTTTAATAACCGTCTCCGGGTGGAATTTCCAAAACGCTTTCTGGTATTCTTTGGAATACATGTGCCCAAGCCTCCTTGCAAAATTTGAGACTTAGAGCACATCCGATACTACCAGAAATCAACACTCCCTCTTAGCGAGGAATTTGCTCTAATAATGCCTCCCACTGAAGCATCACGTTGACTTCATAACATCATCCTCTGCACTGCTGATGTTTGACATGCTGTCCACCAACTACTGCTTGTTGTTGCAACTGTACTATTGCTGACCTTGCCACTGTCAACACTGCATCCATACTACAACTCCCTCTCAAGTGCTGCATCTGTGCTGCTACTAGCACTGCCACTGCTAACACTTCATCTACACTGCAACTGAAAAACATCCCAAAATCTGAACAAGTGTTCAACATAGATGCATCTTGATGTTGAAGATCTAATTGCTGCTAGTCCCAAACTATCCCTTTGAAGCCATTGCATTGCTGCTGCTACTGCACTGTGCCTCCTTGCACCGCTGCAACTCTACACTCCGTTGCTTAGACTTGGTGTTCTAGCCACTGCATCTGTCGCTCCAACACTGCTTTGCACCAATTGACATTGGTCCATCCTGCTACTTCTGATCTGGGCTCCTGTAGCAAGGAATTGATCCGAGAGGTGGGCTCCTCAAGTATCCTACCCATTTGTAGTTCTTTCGAACTACAACTCTAAATCAACCCACCTTCCTCCTGGAGGTATCTTGGCTGTCATGGAAAATTCCTCCTCGATCTTCGTAGGTGCAGCCTTCAGATTGTGCTTCTCATCTTTGCCCTTCTTCCTGAGAGGACACTGTGTTGCGTAGTGACCCATTTCACCACACCTGAAGCACTTGATCTTCGAGGCGTCCTTCTTCCGCCTCCTCTACTCTTGCTGCCCCTTGGATGCAAGGGCTGCATTCTCTTCCTCCTCCTTGGGCTTCGACCCATTGTTGCTGCTTCCGTCAAGCTTACACTTGACTAGATCTCTCCTTAGCTCTTCTTGCTTGAGAGCTGCCCACATACTATCCTAGTCTGGCAAAGCTGCCCTGCTGAGGATGCTCTGGACAAAGACTTGCCACTTTTCTGAGACTGAGTTTAGGGCTAGTCTCACCATCTCGGAACCTTGAGGTGTAGACCCCATCCTCAAAGAGTACTGTCCTACAACTTCTTTTCCTTGGATTCTTCAATCTATAAGAAGTTCCAATCTTAGATGCTTATCCAATCCTTCGGGCTCCATTCTTTCTTTATGGCCTTCACTAAGACTTATGACTATTAGTCTTGTTCTAGTGCATGATCCATAAAGACAAGACCTATCCAACATCACTCCCTCTCAATTAGGGAAGAGATGTCTACCAAACCAAGCTTACTTCTCAGGTACTTAAGCTTCTTGTTTTGTAATGCTTTAGTCAGAATTATGCTACTTGTTCATATGTAGGTAGATAGTGCAACTCTATGACACCATCACATACCATGCTTCTGATGTAGTGGTACTTATTATTTATATGCTTCATCCTAGCATGGAACATCGAGGCTTCTATCAATCTTATACAACTTTCATTATCACATTGTATACATGTAGGGCTAAGTGGTCCTTCAAACAAATCTGGTAACAACTTCCTGAGCCAAACAACTTCTCTACAGACTTTGATTGCAATTTTCAACAACATACTCAGCTTCACCACTACTCAAAGCAACTGTATCTTGCTTTCTGCTCATCCATGAGACCATGGAAGATCTTAAACTAAAGCATCCACCTGTTGTGCTTCTTCCATTTGTCTCATTGCAATCCCAATCAGAATCTGTATATCTCATAAGTTGAATCTCATTACCATTATAACGAAGGCAATGATGTATAGTTCCACGCAAATATCTTATGATGTGCTTGGCTGCAATCCAGTGATCGTGTTTTGGTTCCATTCGAAACTGACTAAGGGCATTTACTGCAAAATGTTTGGTCTAGTGTTTACCAAATACATCAAGGACCCAATCAACTATCTGTAGCCATTGGACTAGAATCTGAACTCCTCAACTTCTTTAGATTAGTCATCATAGGAGTCATCATAGGCTTGCTATCCATCACGCCAAATTTCTGAAGAATCTTGATCACATATTTCCCTTGACCAAGATATGTTTTACCCGACTTCTGCTAAACTTCTAGTCCTAAGTGGTAATGCATAATCCCAAGATCATTCATATCAAACTCGACTGCTAACTACTACTTGCATTCCTGAAATCGATGCTCTACACCTGTAAGAAGTAGATCATCCACATACAAGAATATGATAACAGGTTCACCTTGGACCACCTTGATGTATAGGTTAGGATCAATGTTTTAAAAACCGAAACCGGTGACCGGACAGGTCCACCTAATGAACTGGGTTTCGAACTGGGACTGGTCAGGTCTAAACAAACTAGTTTTAAAAAAATACATTAAATAATTAATTTTTAATGAAAAACAACTATGTTTAACATTTAAAACCATGATTCCAAGCCAATAGAGACAAAATATCAAAATATTGTTCATTTATACACCATGTAAAGGTGAATATATCAAAATGGCACCGAGTGCAATACATATCATTGACAAAATACATAAGCAGTGAGGCTCTAAATGGCCTCTAGAGTGCAAAAACAAAGCCTACAAACTATGGGACCACTGACCTACAACAAATCTACATATATGATAATAGTGATCAACATTATCACTTGAAACTTCTCATGAATCATCATGATCAAACTCAGTTGGTTGAGTCTCGACTCCCAAACTTTGCAACTGCTTGATTCACAAACTTCTCTATTGGTTTAGTGACGTAAGTGTCAAACTTCTGAAGGTATTCTGCCCTAATATGCCCTATTGAGTCATTTGGTGCTTCACATGGCTTTACATGGCCTCCTATCCCAGCCAAGTGTTGCTTGAACCTGTTAATACCCCCTCCAATAGAGTTTTGGCACTATTTGCAAATCATTTTGCCACCAATCATATCACAATGAGCCCATATCATATCATATCACAAGGAGGCTTTTGGAGGCATGATGACTACTACTTAGATCAAACTCTTTGCTGTTCCACTACTCCAGCAAAAACTCAACACTCTCCAAGCTCCCAATCAAACTCACAAAAACTCCAAATGAGATGTGTGAAGCAAACAAGGGGGTTAAGCTCCTTTTAAAGGCTTGGAGAGGGTGTTTTTGGAGGGAAAGAACCCTTATTTTCCCTGCAAAACACCCTACAAACTTGGAAAACCGTGTTGTGTGGGTCCTTTGTGGCATTGGCAGCTAATTGACCGGTTTAGGATGGAATTGGCCGGTTTGACCACAAACCGGCCGGTTAGGACCAATTTTTCCCTTTTTTGGGTGAAATGAAGGGTCAAACCGGGTTTTTCTGCCGGTTTGACCTAGTGGGCTAGCTAATTGGCTGGTTTGACCGGTTACCGGTTTAGAGTCTAGACAGCCGGTTTTTAAAACAGTGGTTAGGATTTGTAGAACTCTTTGTAAAACCAAGCCTTAATAGGTATGCATCCATTCTTGCATACCAAACTCTAGGTGTTTGCTTTAAGCCATATAGAGCTTTCTTCAGTATGCAGACATGGGTCTCCCTTTGATTTATTTCAAATCCTTGAGGCTGCTCAATGTAAACCTCATCATCAATTGTCCCATTTAGAAAAGTTGTCTTAACATCCATTTGATGAATGTTCCATCCCATAGAAGCAACCAAAGAAACAAGAAATCTAATTGTTGTATATCTAGCTGTAGGAGCAAAGGTTTCTTTGCAATCAGTACCTTCTTTCTGTGAGAAGCCTTTTGCTACAAACCTTGCTTTGTATTTATCAATGCTCTAATCCGCAACATGCTCTAATTTGTATTACCATTTTGAAGTGACTATCGATTTGTCACTTGGCCTATGAACAATTTCCCAGACATCATTCTTCATAATAGATTGGTATTTTTCCTGCATAGCTTTCCTCCACTCTTGGTGTTTAGCTGCATCTCACTAGGAGTACAGTTCAACTTCAATGAGCTTTGTCATATATGCGGTATATCCAAAATACCTCTTTAGTCTTTTACTTTCTCTAAAGGTCTCCTTTGCTGTGTGTCCTTTTGGTTCTTGTAGAGTAGTTCTCAAATCTCAACCAAGCAGGCCTCTTTCGATTTTCAGGAACAATCACTTGTTGCACAGGCTCACTAGGACCTTCAACATCCTCTTGAATCAAATCTTGATCATCATCGTCCCTCAAGATATCCTGAAAGATAGGTATATTTTCTTCATCAAAATCGATTGGAACATATTTTGATTTCTTGTAGGCAATACTTTCATCAAAGATGACATCCCTGCTTACCTTGATCTGACGATCCGCCTTAATATAGATTGTGTAAACTTTTGGTGAAGCACTATACCCAACAAAGATGCCCTTCATACTAGTAGGATCCAACTTCTTCCTTGTGTCCTTTGGTATATGAATATAAACATAACACCCAAATATTCGAAGATTGAGGACTTCGCTTTTGCAAATAAGCAACTGTCACACATGCTTCTCCCCATAGGAATTGAGGGAGATCTTGATCATGTAGCATGACCTTGGTGCATTCTTCAATTGTTCTATTTTTCATTTCGGCCACACCATTTTGTTCAGGATTGTAAGGAACAATAAGCTCCCTCTTAATCCCTGCTTTATTGCTGAAAGCTATGAGTTCTTTGGAGGTATATTCTCCACCATTGTCGGACCTCAAAATCAAATTCGTGAAACTTCTCAAACTCTTCATCTTTGTTCTTGAGGAGGTACAACAAAGTTTTCCTTGAGAAATCATCAATGAAGATTACATAGTATTGATGTCCACCCAAAGATTTCACTACTGTAGGACCACATACATTAGAGTGTATGAGATCTAAAACTTCCTTAGATCTAGTATCACTTCTTGCAAATGTTTTCTTCACGTTCTTGCCTAGAGTGCAACCCTTACAAGTTCTTTCATGTTCTTCCTTCAATTTGGGGATGCCATTGACCATTTGACTTAGAGATGGACAAATTCGGTAATGGTGTCCATACCTTCTATGCCATAGTTCAAAAGGGTTCACATCCAAGTGAACTAGGGCTTGAGAGAGGTGTAAAAAGTCTATATAATGTTCCCTCACAAATCCCAATTACCCTAGCATCGTCAATACTAGAGCCCTTACCCCAAACCAAAACCTTGTCATCAATAAAAGCTATTCTATCACCCTTATCCTCCAGACAAGAAATAGAAAGTAAGTTTTTCTTCAAACCTAGAACATATAGGATGTTGTTAAGATGAATGCTTCCACCAGATTTGAGCTCCAACGAAGTAGATCCAATCCCTTTCATTGGATAGCTCTTCTTGTCTCCAAGTTCGATTGAATGAGAGGAGGTTCCTTTTGACAAAGTCTGGAGTTGGCTGCATTCTCCCGTCATATGTCTAGAAGCACCATTGTCGATAACTCATACATTCTCATACTTGAAAGTCCCAGACAAAGAGGAAAATAAACTTCCATCCATTACTTCTAGCTTGGAAATGATCTTTATGTTGAAACCCTTAATGGATGAAGCGAGATCCCCAACAAACTTGAAACCCTTCTTTATAACCCTTGTCATATTGCCAACTAGGATGTGATCTTCAGTCTCCTTCATGCACCTTAGCTCTGATACCATGTTGGAAAATCAGGAGACTTGTAGATTATAAATGATTTTCCTTAACTTGATAATTACTTGTGATGTTAGTTGGTCTTTTGTTATTTCTTTAGTTCTTGTTCATCAAGCAATTACCAAAACAATGCAGATCACAAAGAGACAAAGTACACAAGATATAGGTTCCAAGCCAGGGCAAAACCCCTCCAAGGGGAAAATCCAAAAAGAAATGCTTTTTTCTTATAGAATCTTCTTACAATGAGACTTCCAAGACCCAAAGACCAAAGCCCAAAATCCTCCCAAGCACCAAGTGAGCGCCCAACAAGATCTTCTTCAAGGCATCTTCCAAACTTTGACCTTCTGTAGCTTTGCTCGAGAATTTCGGCCCTACAACTGCTCCTCAGAATTTTGGCCCTGCAATTTTGGCCATTGCAATTGCAGCTACATAGAAACCCTAACTTCACACGTGTGGATAGAGAAAGAGATTATCCCAAGAAACTTTGATTCTTCCTTCTTTTCTTCATCCTTCTAGCTCTTTCTCTCCTTCACTATTGCAGATCAAACTTGTGATGAGTGAGTGAGTCAAATGAGGTTGAGCTCCTTGTATTTATAGCCTCCTTGAGGGGTCGAATAACCCTCCCTTAGGCCGACTTGTCCTTGAATGGGGCTGACTCGGTCTTGGAAAAGTAAATGGATTTTTCTTGACAAAATAAACATTTTTTCTTTGTTACAATGAGCCCAAATGGGACTATAGTACATGACATAATTTCTTCTTTGTCCTAGAAAGACCTATAAGCTCGAAGAACATGCTTTTGACCTAAACTTGAGCATGAAATCCATGCTTTACATAAAAATAAATTTTATTTTCTTTCTTTATACAAAATATACAAAGTCATGATTATACATAGGTCATTATGAAGACCAAACCTAGTTACAATCTCCAATAGGGATAGCATCCGACCACAAAACAACAAGGGAGAAACTGTTGAGATAACAGTGGTGGTGGATCCCATTGTTTCCCTAAGACCTAGATCACCTAATGATGCTTTGCACTAGGCTGCTAGATTTCGCTGTAATAGGTAGTAGAAATATTCAACTATTCACTTTCACCTGCAATTTGCTCTTCATCAAGTCTAGATCTCAAGGTCTTCAACTTTCCATAATTATAAACAGGAATAGCGCACTTTCAAGGGTAACATGACAAAATACCCCTCAACTTAAACTCTGTTTCTTTATATAGCTCTGTAGGTGCCATGCTTATTCCCTCTTTTAATGTGCATGAAATAATGCCATTGAGATTTCTCTAATGGTCACAAGCCATATCATCAACAAAACTTGAATAATACACAAGCTTGATCACCATCACAATTCATTACCCCAACAAAAGTTTGGAGTGTAACAGTCTCGAAATAAAAACATGTAACTAATTATATTAATCATGCTATTTATAATCAACACACAATTTATCAACTAATTAACATCAATTTCAAAAAATATGAGTAGGGACAACTTACCTGTGGCAATGATGTTTCTCATTTGTAATTTCAAGGTTGAACGCTAGTTGAATTCTGCTAACTGCAACAAAGTCTTGGGGGCGACTCTCCACCCAACCGTAGGCTCAATTGCAGAGCCCTCAATCAACGTACTACTGCCAGGGAATCCTTTGTCTCACAACCCTATTCTCCCAAGAGAATGGATGATGGAATTATGGAATGATGGAATGCCTCTTATCTTCCTCACCATCTATTAAATAGAGAAAACATTGGAAGGGGAACGACATGCACACACTCCATTTGTCAACATGCAACTTTACTGCTTTCTTGTTTTATTTCTTTTGTTTTTACTTTTTGATAGCTTTATTAATTTTTACTATTTTTTTATTTATATTTATTTAAAGCTTTAGTATTGTTATTTATTATTTTTTACTATTACTATTTTTTATTTATTGTTTATTATTGTTTTCTTGTATTTTAAATATTATATTATATTATTTATTATTTATTATTAAGGGACATTACATACTCCCCCACTTTAAGGAACTTCGTTTCGAAGTTAAGTTGAATTATTTAACATTTTATTTTGTTATTATTAGTTCATGTTTGCCCTACACCCTCTGCTGAACTAGTATGACTAGTAGGCATCGAAAGTTTTCAGAACACTCGAGAAATCTCAAGGAACCTCTGTCCTTTTTCCCACTTTCGGAACCAGGCATAAGCCTCCCCGGTCAGTATCCTAGTCCAAGGCTGGCCCCAAAGCTTGCGCCCGACTCAGACGTTATCTGCCCCAAGGCAGGCATCCGGTACGGTACTTAATGACTCCGGGCATCTCGCAAGGCTGGCCCACTCCCTCCACAACTACTAAGGCACACAACGCCAGACATCGAAGTCCTTACACCCCCATCAGACTTCGGCATCCCAATCCAATAACAGGCACCTAGCCTAGAACATTAGGCACTTGGCCTCCTCAAGATGGTCCCATAGTCCTTCAAGAGCTATTGATCAAGAGCTACACAAGACAAAGGAACCACTGGCATATGCAGTGTTGATTGAGTTTGTCCCTAGCCCATATGGTGTTACATATTCTCCCTCGCAAGTATGGGCTCCTACGATATCATCAAATAAACCAGCCCTCTCGGCCCATTTGTGATTTCCTGTCAATCACCGCATCTAAACATGCAACCAATGCATTAGCTATACCATCATAGTATCATAGAAAATAATCCACATGCCAAGTCTTGTATGTCATCATGAGAACATTCATCATTGTTAATCGCAACATTATGAATAATAACGAACTGCATGCTCATGCATGTCATAAATTTGTATGCAACTATCACATGCTTTACCTCATGAAATACCATCATAAGTTATAACATCAACATATTTGCATCAAAGACATATCATGACTTAACATAATAAATGAACCATATGTCAATAATCCTCATAATTCCTATGCCACGTTATGCATATCATATCCATCATGAGTATTCAACATTAAATGCCTATCATCACGTAGTAAATGAATATGTCAATATACCTTGACATAACATCATAATGCCTATGCATATCATCATCATCATAAGGATACATCATCACTATAAGAATATATATTAGATTATATATGGGGTTGTTAGAGGCTATATTAATTAAATCTAATATATAAACCTTTAATTATAACAATTATAATATTATAATTATACTGATTTGCTATATATTGGGACCACCTACAAATAACACTCAACTAATAGGCCACTTTTTGGACCCACAAAACACCAAGAAATTTTCTGCACTCAAGATCAAAGTTCAAACACAACAGCCAATCCTTTTTTGCTCAAACTGACTCAATCAAATACCATCATAACAACAAAAGTTTTGAATATTGTTTACAATCAGAAAGATTCATCAATTAGCTTCAATACACAGATAAGCAAGACAACAGCAACATACAAGGATCTGAGGCAATGGTTAACTTTTGCTTTCCTTTATTATGTGGATTATATACCCTGCATGCAATCCTTGTCACTGAAAGAACTCTGTCAAAACAGGTCACGTAACTCTGTCACTAGAACAAGAATATTATTGCAGTCAATATCAAAGATCTTCAAACATCATCAGCAACATACAACTTATCACTATATGCAATATCCAAGTCTCGTTATATTGCCAAAGCTTTTATACATTCGGCAGCTTGCCCAAAGAGAAAACAGACTGAGGTTTAGTGAAGAGCTATTCTTTCAAAGCAGTGATCTTTGCATACTACAACACAGTCAACCCACCTATTTCTATGCTTTGTGCAATCACCATAAATCAAATAAAACTCACAAACTTGTGCATTCAGCGAAATATACAGTCGCACTACTGGCACATATTTTTTTAAAGCACATCAAATATCAACCATATGACAATCTACAACGTTGAGATGGATATGTAATCATAATCCACATAGGGCCAACGCACTTCCAAAGCTTAAGAGCTCGATCCACGAAATAATACTCAACATATAAAATTGATTTTAAAATATATGGAACCAATAAAACAACTTCAATGCTCAAAACAATTTCTCGTCTACGCTTTAACCAGTTCGTGCACAGGACCAACGCACACTTCTAAATATATGAGATCGATCAAAAGAAAATCAAATCATTCAATGCACTCTAGCAATCTGCAAAAGAATGCCCTTGTCGCATAGTAGTTTAAACCCAACATTAAATACAAAAGCCAAGATAAATAATTCCAGATTTCAAAAGATCTTCAACACACTAGAATGTGCATTGTTCTTTAACGAATGACAGAGTGAGAGGCTAAGACAATTGCATAGGTCGATTTTCCATTACCTACACTCTGGCCAAATCACTATGATTAAAAGGTCTTTAATGTTGCACATAACCCTGCAAAAACTTACTAAATCTATAGTGTGATGAGTAGATAAGAAACACAATGCATATACAGTGCATATATAGTATCCCTATGCATATACGATGGTCATAACTGCCCTCCAGGTATTCTACACACACATTTAGCGGATTTCAGATTTGCCCAAGAGGTCTGTACATAGATAGAGATAAAGAGGATTGAGAATTCTACGAATAGGCAAGTAATGTTCTCCAAGTGGAAGGCTTAAGAAGAAAGCAAAGACGCATTCAAACAGATAAGAATTTGATATTATCCACGCACAATGAAGTGAACCAGGTCCAAAGAGGCATCAATTCAAACGGAAAATAATTGACAAAGCCATTCAAATGCAACAAATTATGCACACGCGGGTCAATTGAGTAAAATGAACGACATAGAAACGCTTAAATTTAAACTGATACCCATCGGCGGATTTTATGCGAAGGGAAATTCTAGGAATGATGCTAGATTTCTGACTTTAAAAATAAACCTAAATTTATCAGACGAATTATTATAGTATATCGAAAACCAAAACATCAACGAATTCAAAAAAGTTGGACAAATGCTAGTTTACCCTGAATCTAGGTCAAATTCCAGTAAGTCGACAGTATTGACAAGCTGAAGAGATCTCTACAAATTGCTCCGCACATTCCTTGAATATTAAAAATGCTGTATTGTCAACATTTAAGCCGATTCCCAGAAATTAAGGTTATTGACCCAAACTTGTGGGACAAGGGTGACTCATATCGTCCCGTTTTCCTAGGTAAAAACAACTCTAAATCCAGAAAGAATTATTATATTGAAAATTAGAGTTCCGCTTTGTCTAAATCTAGTTAGAATTATAGAAATCATATCGAAAATTAGAGTTCCATTTTATCCTTTCAGTTAACCCTCCTGAATTTTCTGCATTAAATTAATAGCCTTCTGTATTAGTTTAGCTCCCATTGGTTCTCTGCCATGTGATGAATCAAATGCGCATGCTTATTATTCAATCTAGTGTATTTGCCTCCGCTTGTTTAAGTTTTTTTTTTCATTCCTATTAAGCATAGGAGAACAGAGTAGCGCAGAGCAGAACATGCGGTTAAACTTACTGATGAAATGCATGAACCAGACGGTTTAGCTGATAGATACAGGGTAAACAAGTCGATTAATTTAATTAAGAAATATTCTGACTGAATTAGGGTTAGTCTACTGGGAGACTATGCCCATATCGGAGAATATCACAAACATGAAGTCCAATACGAAGAAGAAGAAAGATGTGAGATCAATGCTAAGATTGAGATTGATCACCCAACTGGAAATTTACGCAGAATTGATAAGTGGAGAAAGAGATAGACCAAGAAGAGTTTTATATATTTTGTTATTGATTAAATGGACAAAATAACGCCGAATTTACAAGCAATTATATTCAACTATAATAAACTTAAAGTAATTTGCCACTTAAATACAAATATAAATAACATATAATTATACAAGGGCTTATGGGTTTCAAGAGTTGGATTGAACACAAAATACAGAATTTAGATATTAGATCATTTTTTTTTCATTAAAATGCCCATAGGCCCTAAGGGTTGAGCCTAAGCTCTGATACCATATGTAACAACCCCGAAATAAAAACTTGTAATTAATTAGATTAATCATGCGATTTATAATCAACATGCAATTTATCAACTAATTAACATCAATTTCAAAAAATATGAGTAGAGACAACTTACATGTGGCGATGATGTTTCTCACTTGTGATTTCAGGGTTGAACACTAGTTGAATTCTGCTAACTGCAACAAAGTCTTAGGGATGACTCTCCACCCAACCGTAGGCTCAATTGCACAAAATCTTGCTACAACTGGCCACCCCCAAGCCCTCAGTCAACGTACTACTGCCAGGGAATCCTTTGTTGTCTCACAACCCTATTCTCCCAAGAGAATGGATGATGGAATCATGAAATGATGGAATGCCTTTCATCTTTCTCACCATCTATTAAATAGCGCAAACATTGGAAGGGGAACCACAGGCACACACTCCATGTGTCAACATTCAACTTTACTGCTTTCTTGTTTTATTTCTTTTGTTTTTACTTTTTGATAGCTTTACTGATTTTTACTATTTTTTAATTTATATTTATTTAGAGCTTTAGTATTGTTATTTATTATTTTATTATTAATTTATTATATTTTTATTATTGTTTATTATTTATTTTCTTGTATTTTAATATTATATTATATTATTTATTATTTATTATTAAGGGACATTACACGGAGAATGAACTAATCCATATGCATTCTAGCAAATACCATGCAATGATCTTTTTGTTTTCCCTGCAAACATTAACTTGTCCTGATGCCAGTAGTAATTGCCTCCATTTAGATGCTAGACTGCTCTTCATATCTCATCAATGTAGCTAACAACTCTTAGTTATAATTCAACTTCAAAATTGTTATTCCTTTGTCTGATTCGCCAAACCATTATCTGCTCTTGAGAACTCCCACAATCTAATTATGCATTTGTGACAAAGTCTTCATACAATTGGACCAATGATGCTCGTGGCTCTTATGGTTTTGGTAGGTATCATTTGCCAAATCTTTTCAACATGAACTTGCCTGCATACAAGTGGATTAATGGGCCCAAAATGCGACGACTTTTGACACCAATGCTAGGCTTATAACTATACCTCAAACTTAAACCACCCTTGAATGTAAAATTTTGGTCAAACATGTGGTCAAGGGATTATAATAATGACTCAAGGCTCTCTCACATGGAATCTATTCAACCTTTTGATGCTCTTTCAATGGACTGGAAATGTGCTATATCGGTCAAAGCATCTTGTTTAAGAGAGGGCGGGAAACCAAAGGCACTGTTGAAAAGTAGCAAAGGAATGGATAGTAGATACCTTGATTTGTGCCTTAAGTCAAGGAATCGATTTAGCGATCTTCTTGATCATGCATGAGTTCCAGTGATGAGGACGAGTTCAAGAAGTAGTTTAACTAGTGTGAGTTTGTGGAGGACAGAGTTATGTGAGTTAAATTGGGAACTGAATGTTCAAGTGGAGTTAGCCTCCTAAATTTTAGGAGGCTCTAGTTAACTAGTTATATTCACTTTTGTTATCTAGAAAAGCTCCAATTCAACTTCCTAATTTAGAAACTCACTAACAATAGCCAAATCATGCTAGGATATTCCGACACATAGGAAATAGTTAAGTATAACTTGGTCTAGTGTAGAGTTAGGTAAAGTGTGTTTCTTTACTATGTACTTTTCTAACTTACAATCTGACGGTCACGATATGTTCTAGACATGAAGTGATCCGACGGTTCATTCTCTCCTCGGTATTACCGACATTTGATTCGTGGCGTAACGCCCGATTGGTCCATGATCTCTATTTAAAGAGCATGGAGGGTCATTTGTAGGGTAACCGTTTATGAGAGAAGCTTATGTAAATTTTCATTCTTTTACTAATAAATTACCTGAAGTGGCCGTGTTGGCTCAGGCCGTGGATTGTTTTCCTCTTTGAGGGTTTTAAGCACATCAAGAATACTGGTGTATTGATCTGTGATCTGTTTGTGACCAGTGTCCTTTGGTGTTCTGTTTGATGAACTTACCCTGTAAATTCCCACATGGTATAAGAAGCTCCAGAGTCAATGAGCCACTCATGAGAATGAGAAGAAGAAGATACATTTAGTGCATAACCAGACCAAGATGCTTGGCAACCACATGCAGAAAGTGCTATTCCTGAAGATGAAGTTGAAGTTGAAGAGTGCTCCAAATGGATGTCATGCTTCTTCATTGTTGCTTTCAAGGCTTCCACCTTTTTAAAGCATTTGGATTCTAAGTGGCCATCTTGATTACAAAAGTGGCAATGTCTATCAGTGTTCTTCCCTTTGTTTTTATTTGCCTTATCATTTTGTTGAAATGATTTTTCATTTTGAGATTGAAATTGCTTAGGACCATTCTTTCTAGGATACTGCTTCTTAAGATTCTTTGAATTTGGTTGCTGCTAGGCGGCTAAAGCTTTCTTAGAAGAGTTTCCAAGATTGAGAAGACTAAGATATAAGAGCTTTTTTTGTTCTCTTATTAAAGAATCACAAAGGGCATCAGAAGAGGGGGACTTGTAGTCTTGTCCTTGAGAAATAAAGGCTTCTCTAGTAGAATGGAAGGTGGAAACATACACAGAGTAGGCTGGTCCCAACTTAGTAAGAATGGAATAGATAAGGCTACCATCTTCTTTCTCAACCTTAACACCTTCCAATAGAAGTCTAAGGGTCTTCAACTTGGACAAAAAATCTTCAATAGAAGAAAAATTATTGGGGTCCAATGTAAGCAACTCATTTTCGAGTTGATGGCTTTAATTTCATTTTTAATTCCAAAAACTTTGGTGAGTTGTTTCATTGCTTCATTAGGAGTATTAGGTTCTGCGCTATGGAATTTAAGGTTTGGAGAAATAGACATCCCTATCAACCCACGTGCTTGATCTTGCCTATTTTCCCATTTGGCTGCCCTATCTTCATCTTGAGGTTTGGTTTCTTGGCCTGAGGCTATTCTGTAAAGACCTTTACTTCTAAGTAAATCCACAATGTAGGACCACCATTGGAAGTAGTTGGTGCTTTCAAGAATAACTTGGCATGGACTTTCCATTTTAACAGAAACTGAAGTTGTAGATGCTGAAACTAAGTGTTCCAATGGAAAGATCTTGAAAATTAGGTTGATTAAAAAAAAACGGTTCTGAAAACGGCTTCGGGATGAAGAAGTTATGGATTTTTGAAGAAAAGTTGTTGAAGATGTTGACAAAGTGCATGAATGTGTGGAAATGAATGATAATGTTATATTTAAAAAAAGCCCCTCTTTCCAAACTTAATCTAATTAGCTCACTTTAAAAAAAGATTTTATGTGACTCACTTTTATAAATAAGTGAAAGTCACTTTTTGATCCGAATGGAAAATGGCATCAACCCATGGTACTCATCTACCCATATTATTCATCGACCCATGGAATCTACCCATGGTGTTGTAAATGGCATCTGCCCGTGGTATTGTAAAATCCACCCATGGTATTCATTCACCCATGGAATTGACTCGTAGTATTGTAACTGAAAAATACTATAAGTAACAAGTCACATTTTGTAAAAGGACAGATTGTCCGCCACAATGTAGCCTTTACAGTTCAGAGGCATGTAGCCACCACATCTTTTCTTAGAGATAATCTACCATCACCCTAGCTGGTTTATTTCCATTTCTGGTTGTAAGCATATTTCAGTATTTTCCATTAATGAAATGAAGTATTATTTCCACTGCATCTTTGTGTATATGGTTATCTCT
>APFE031380746.1:71023-128352 GCA_000404065.3 Pinus taeda
GTGACCCACTTTTATAAATAAGTGAAAGTCACTTTTACAATGGTACTTTATGAGCTACTCACTAAATTGTAACTTAAATAAAAGATAAAAAGACTTTAGAATTATAAGTGACTTACTTTTTATAATGGGTGAGAACACTTTTACATAAAGTAACTTTAAAACATAAGTTACATGTGCTTTTTGAAAAAGTAACTCAACAAAAAGAAAGACTTGAACTCAAGGCCTCTATTCTCATAAAGTAACTTTGGACCAAGTGAGCTAGTTTAAAAAGTTAGTAATTTTTGGAAAAGAGGAAGGGGTTTTTTTTTAGTCACTGAAGTTTGGGGTGCGTGCTTACTTGAAAAGTTTTTTTTTGCCTACAAAACAAAAACCACAAAACCCAACACGAACATACAAAAAAAAACAAACCTTATAGCTTGAAGTTAGCTTTAGCCAGAAACTAAATATTTTCTTCAATGTTTCTGATTTTCTGAGATCACACTAAGGCGCCACGGAAAAGAGCACACGCATGAGAAAATCCTCCTTTTTGTTTATGATTTGTTCAGATCGCACAGAGTCGCGGGGCCAATAGCATACGCAGAAATGAAAGGTATAGATCCGGTAATAAAAAACAGAGAGCTAAATAAACCGAAATAAATAGAGAGATGAATAGTTAGAGCTGCAAATAAAGACTATCTACCTCCAGATCTTAAAAATGACGTAGCTAGGGTTACTGGAAACCTTTTCGCGTGAAACGAAAGGGGTTCCTCACTAGAACAGATGCTACTAACACAATAGAGCAGTCCTTTCGGCCTGAAAGTAGTTAGAAACAGTAGATCTCAGAAACGACAGTCGGATGCAGTTGTACCAACTTCAAATTTGGATCACCAATGGATGTGGCCCTTAAATAGCTCTGATACCATGTGGTTGTCAAGCATCTTGGCCTAGTTATGCACTAAATGTATTTTCTTCTTCTCGTTCTCATGAGTGGCTCATTGATTCTGGAGCTTTTTAACATATGGCCAAAAACAAAGCCATGTTTTCTTCTTTAAATGATTGTAACACCAGAAATATATATGTTGGTGATGATAGATCTCTTAGTGTTGTAGGTACTGGAACTGTTCATCTAGACAATGGTCAATTTAATGATGTACTATGTGTTCCAACCTTATCCTGCAACCTTCTATCTGTATATCAGATGTACTATGTGTTCCAACCTTATCCTGCAACCTTCTATCTGTATATCAGATAACTCGTTCAGGTGAAGGTAAAATCGTTGAATTTTTACGTCACGATGTTGTAATTAAGGACCTAAGAGATCCTAGACAAATTTTAACTATTGGCATTGCTGATGATTCTACAAGGTTGTATAAGTTTAATAACTTTGGGTCATCAAATCTTCCCTCGGTATTTGTTGCTCATAATGATGAAGTGAGCAAACTTTGGCATGAGCGATTTGGTCACTTAAACTATTGCTCTCTTTAGAATCTATGTAAAGAAAATATGGTGACAGGTCTTCCAATGGTATCTTGCAGAGATGGTGTTTGTTTTGGATGTGTACTTGGAAAACTTCATCGGGATAGTTTTGAAAAATGTGCCTCTTGGCACGCCTTAGCCCCTTTACAACTTGTGCATAGTGATTTATGTGGTCCATTTCCAGTTGTTTTATTCTCTGGCTACAAGTATTTCTTAACTTTCATTGATGATTTCTCTAGACGCACTTGGGTATACTTCTTAAAACTCAAGAGTGAAGTATTTAACACGTTCTTGGCCTTTAAGGCCTTTGTTGAAAAACAATCTGAACATCAAATTCTTAAGCTAAGATCTGATAATGGAGGAGAATATGTTAACAACAAATTCATCAACTTTTGCACTGAGAATGGCATTCAAATGCAACATACTGTTCCATATACTCCACAACAAAATGGTGTAGCTAAAAGGAAGAATCGCACCTTAAAGGAAATGGTTAATTGTATGCTTCAATCTAAAGGACTTAGTCTTAATTTTTGGGCAGAAGCAATTAGCTGTGCAAATTACATAGTAAATCACACTCCTACTAAGGTTTTAAAGAATATCACTCCAAAAGAAGCATGGAGCTCAATTAAACCAGATGTAAGTCACTTTCGTGTTTTTGGAAGTGAAGCATGGGCCCATATTCCAGATGAGAAACATAAAGCTTTAGAATGTAAGAGTGAAAACTGTATTTTTGTTGGATATTCTGAAGATGTAAAAGGATATAGATTTATTCCAATTAAGTCCAAAAATGTTATCATTAGAAGAGATGTAAAGTTTGCTGAAAATATATTGGCCTACGAGCCTAGTTCGGCGGATGTGCCACCTCTCTCTATCCCTTCTACTTCTGAAAATATTTCTTCTTCAGATGATGATAGCGAGGATGACAATCCTCAACCACCTTCTCAAGATCCTCCTTTAGCTCCTCAACTTCCAAAATGGGTCCGTGTTATTTAGGATGCAGCAGGTGCTCTTGCCGGTGATCCTACAGATCAACGACGTACACGTTCTCAGTTCGATAGAGCCTCTTCTTTACTGGCTCAAGCGTCAGCGAATTGTGATCCGGACACCTTTGTAGAAGCTTCAGGCCATCCAGATTGGGATGCAACTATGAATGAAGAATATCGTTCATTATTGGAAAATGATACATGGGATCTTGTACCTCTTCCAAAGGGACAAAAACTTGTTAGATGCAAATGGGTTTGCAGAACCAAGTATGGACCAGATGGGAAAGTTGATAAACATAAAGCTCGTCTTGTTGCTAAGGGTTTTTCACAAGTTGAAGGCATTGACTATACTGAAACCTTCTCTCCTATTGCCAAAATGAACTCTATTCGCTTTGTTCTTTCCCTTGCTGCATCTTTCAAATGGGAAGTCCATCAGATGGATGTTAAATCTGCCTTCTTGCATTGGGACTTGCATGAAGAAATCTATATGGAACAACCTACTGGCTTTATACAAACAGACTCCAGCCTTGTATGTCGGCTTAAGAAATCCCTTTATGGTCTCAAGCAAGCCCCTTGGGCTTGGTATGCCAAAATGGATAACTTTCTTTTAGAAATTGGCTTTTCTAGGTGTTATTCTGACAATATTGTCTATACCAAGAAAGTGGGCAAGTCTCTTATCATTTTTGTTTTTTATGTTGATGATCTTATCCTTACTGGTAGTGATCCCAGCCTTATAAACCATGTGAAGTGGAGCCTTAAAAAGAAGTTTGAAATGACAGACTTAGGACACTTGCATTATTTTCTTGGTTTTAAATTCTTGCAATCCAAGGAAGGTATTTCCCTTTTCTAGTCCAAGTATGCCTATGATCTTCTACTCCATTTTCACATGGAAGACTGTAAGCCAGCCCCTTCTCCCTTTCAGTCTGGAGCCAAACTTTCAGTCACTTGTACTTCCCCTGAAGTTGATGCTACCTTATACCGTCAACTTGTAGGAAAACTTTTGTATCTGACCCATACTTGTCCTGACCTTTCCTTCGCTGTTGGCCTTATTGCTTGGTTTATGCAAAACCCACATGAAAGTCATTGGAAAGCAGCTAAAAGAATACTTCGTTATGTTCAAGGTACAATTCAGTTTGGGATTCATTACAGTGCAGAAGCATCTCTTCTATTGGTTGGATTCACTGATTCTGATTGGGCTGGTGACCCTAATGATCGGAAGTCTACTGCAGGTTATGTCTTCACTCTTGGTTTAGGACCTATTACATGGGCTTGCAAGAAACAAAGTGCCATTTCTCTTTCTTCAGTAGAAGCAGAGTATCGTGGTGCCGTAGAAGCTAGTAAGGAAGCCCTGTAGCTTTGTCAGACCCTGTCAGAGTTTGGCTTTCAGCAGTAGCGTCCGACTACACTTTGGTGTGATAATCAAAGTGCCATTCAATTATGCAAAGATCCAGTCCAACATCAGCGCAGCAAACACATTGAACTGCACATGCATTTCATCAGAAAGCTCATTCATGACCATGTTCTTGAAGTGCAATATTGTTCAACAGATGATCAAGTTGCAGACATCTTTACAAGGCTCTCATAGAGTCGAAGTTTATTAAACTTCGATTTATGATTGGTGTTCAGGAAGTTGTCACTAGGGGGAATAAGCTCTAATGCCTCCTTCTTTCTGCGACTGTGTCATATTTGTACATCCTTCAATCCTATCCCAAGTTGTTCTTAAGGGGGGATGTTAGGATATTCCGACGCATAGGAAATAATTAAGTATAACTTGGTCTAGTGTAGAGTTAGGTAAAGTGTGTTTCTTTACTATGTACTTTTGTAACTTGCAATCCGACGGTCACAATATGTTCTAGACATGAAGTGATCCAACGGTTCATTCTCTTATCGGTATTATCGACACTTGATCCATGGCTTAACACCCGATTGGTCCATGATCTCTATTTAAAGAGCATGGAGGGTTATTTGTAGGGTAACCGTTTATGATAGAAGCTTATGTAAATTTTCATTCTTTTATTAATAAATTGCCTGAAGTGGCCGTGTTGGCTTAGACCGTGGACTGTTTCCCTCTTTGAGGGTTTAACCATGTCAAGAATACTGGTGTATTGATCTGTGATCTGTTTGTGAGCGGTGTCCTTTGGTGTTCTGTCTGAGGAACTTACCTTGTAAATTCCCACAAATCAAAGTGCTTATAAGGAGATCAAAGGCACACTTTATAATCATCATTCTTGAGCACGAGTTTTTGAGCAAGAGAGCCTGTGGATGAATGAGCTAAGGGTTTTCTTCTTGTGTGAGTTATTGTGGAGAGCAATTTCTCTTTGGATTGCGTATAGAGATAGGGAAATTCCCTATTTAATTGGAGCTCAGCCAGCACTAGGAAATATGAGGTTATTTCCCAAGGATTAGCGCTAGGAAATTGGAGCCTCTAGTGCACATAGAAGGAGGAAGCAGATCAGTTATCAAGCATGGGTTTCAGGCCTAGGACAGACATGAGAACTATTGTATTTTCATTTTGAAACTAGCTTGTATTTGTATCAGATCTATTGCTCGGTTTTTCCTCAATAAATTCTGAAGCAAGCAAGGGTTTTCCCAGCCGGGTTCCCTAGAAAATTGTTGTGTTCTATTGTGTGAATTTGTGCAATTATTTCTGTTCTATTGTGCTGCTATTTGGTAGAGAAATTCTGTGTCTATGTGAAAAGAAAAATTGTTTTCAGATTGTTCATATTAGCAGATCAGAATTTCGTGGAAATTCTACAGGCACTGGAGGACTTGAAACCAAAAGTCAAACAAATATCCTGTTCTTTCCAAAGCAATGTCTATGCCTTGACTGTACTATCGAGCTTCTTATAATACTAGTCTCCAAAGATTAACAATTGAAAAATGTAAGCAGCAAGCTCATTCAGAAATCATAAAATTTCAATCAGTACATACTACTGATGCATTGAGATTACGTTATCAGTGAAATATATAAACTCCCAGGAGGAGATGTAATGTTAGCTCTGTGCAGGGTAGCTTCACCATAGTCAGCTTCGCTTGGCACAGAAGTCCTATTGATATCGTCAAAGTAAGCTGCTCTAAAACGTGCTCTTTTATTCCCTTATGGTTAAAAATTCAAGCTTGCATCCAGACCACAATAATCAAAATTGGATACCATGCTATTTTTCAAAGGAAATTGATCTGAAGGAGGTAGAGCCTGCCTTTGATACACAGACATTAGGATCTGATGCTTCCAAAGCAAGGCATCAACATATGGTGCACATTTTGCCTCTTAGCATTATTAATGCCTTGACAAACAGGTCTCCCAGGCCGAATCTCTTTGCTGTTTCAATCTCTGAATCTAACTAGCACCTTTTGTTTTGTTTTTTGAAATTCTTCTGCTTTAATGGTTTGACACATCCCCGTCAATAAAAAAAACTAGTATAAATGTAAGACATGTCTCTATTCCTCTTGATTCTCTTCATATTTGTGCCTATGGCATTAGTAAATCTCTTCTTAACATTTAAACACAAAGAATTTAAGGCACCTTGAGATTTATCCTTTCCTGGTCTCAAGATCTCTTTCAAATGTGCTGACTTCTGATTGTGTGTATCAACATAAAATAGCCTTACAAACTTCTTTTCAAGGTTGGAGATGTAATGATGAGCTATTTTAAAAGTTTCGTTTGCTTTTGTTCTCAGTCTCTGCAAAAATAATTTTTTTGTATTGATACCTGTTATTTCATGTTGAAAAGTGTAGCGAGAGGTTGTCTTCTCTGGTGCGTGCCTTGGCCAGAAAGACCTCGAATTGTCCTCAGGAGATAGACTTCAGTTGTAAGTTGTGGTGAGTCAATTTTCAGTTTATGGGAATAATCATCACGAGTTCATGCGTAGTGTTGGAGCTCCAATTAAAGAGGAGTCTTATTCAGTTATCTACAAGATAGATGGCAGTTAAAATTTAGAAAAGGACGAGTTGGGAACTTCAGTCTTTGATTGAAGGAGGAAGAGTTATAACTCCAAGTGATGACTGGAGAAGAGAACCAGTTCGATTCAGTTAACTAGTCAGTCACAACTCAACTTAACTTGCCTATTATAGCTTGGACATAATCTGTAAAGGAAGGGCGAAAGGCACAAGTTATTCAAATTTTGTGCACAAAGTTGTGAGACAAGATGAGCTCACGAGATTGTGAGAGAGAGGCTTGTGGTGTGCGTACTTGGAGGAGCTAGTGCACAGTATTGAGGAGGCTTTCTTGTGGCAGAATTGTGCTAAGAATTAGCAGGCAATTGTGTGCTAAGAAATAGGAGCTGTGTCCTAGGAATTAGGAGGTTCTCTGGGCTAATAAGAAATAGGGGACCTGTGTGCAAGGAATTCGGGCCAGGCAGTGGAGACTTGTGCGCAAGGAATTTGGGTCCGGTAGAGAGCAAGGAAGCAGGAGCTGGGTCAATATAATTGCAGGGTGGTTCAGGCTAGTATAGCAGAGAACAAGTGTGTTCTCAGTTGAACAGTTTGCCTTGTAATTGATTCAATTGCTTAGTCAATAAAATACCACATCAAAGAAGAGGGTTTTCCCAAGAAAATAATTGTGTTAAATTGTGTGCTGTGTTTTTATCTGTGTGTGTCTATTCCGATGCTTATAAGTTGTTAAGAAACTCAGTATCTTGGTGAAAGTAAACTAGATTTCAATTTTTAGTTATTCATCTGAGTAGTTGCAGAGTTTCATGGAAATTTAACATTTCATCTAGGATGGTAGCGAGATGCTTCTCAATGCTCTTTTCCACTAGTTGAACCCTGAAACCTGTTTGACATATGTCCAATCCCACCTTCCACTCATTCAATCCAGACATCCACGCATCCTTTTATCTTGCGGGTGTCACTGATTACAAGAGGTTGAAGTGCACATGTTTTAATTCAATGCCAAAGTCCCATAAGCGAAACCACTCCTCTTACATGAGACAATTTCTAATGGGTTACGGGACTTTACATTTTTGTTTCAAAACCATCTTTTAAGTACATCATGGTTTTTAGTTTGACATTGATAGTAAAGAGTTTTCCAAAGATATAATATTTGTAAGTGATACTTTATTTTGGATCTTTTCGGGCACAGTTTTGGATTGATTTAAAATAAAAATATATATGCTATAGCCTATTACTTACCAAATCTCTAAAAACACATTGGGCTAGACATTTTAATAATGTGTAATGGTTATATTTGATTTGGGGTATCAAATGCGAGTGAGACTTATGAATTCATAAGATAGGTAGATGCGGGACTTTTGATAGTGAGAGGATAATTATAGATCAAGAAATAAAGCCATGACTTATTTTTTCAAGAGACAAACAGTCCAAACAATATAACGTTTAGAAACAGGGGAAAATTGATGAAGCTGATGGTTATTATGAATGTTCCTATAGCAAGCTAGGATAATGAGTTCAAGTATGTGAGGATGGTTGAGTCCAGGAGAAACTTATTAGCCAAATCAATGAAATCAGAAGGTATGACAGGATACAAACTAATTTGAGATGTAAGGGGGAAGCTAAGAGAACCAGATTTGACACATTGCGTAATTGTGACAATTTATCTAGGCATTATTTTATAAAGTCTTTAGTTCAAATCCTCTCGTCAATGTGCATTTGAAGTTACAACAGGTGGAAGAAGAATCATTCAAATGAGGAGTGTTGATCCAAGATCTTTTACTTACAGATGCATCGGAATTACATATAACGGAGTTAATTAACCATGGAACTTAAAAAAAGCACATAACAATGCGGAAATAGTCAGAAGAACACAAAAACAATGACACAATGATTTGATTACGGAGCTTCTAGTTTGGACTACGTCTCCGGGCCCTGCTCAATAGTGGGGAGGCCTTTTTATTAATGGCATAAAAGAGATAAAAGTACAACAAGAAGCAATTACAACCTTTATACCTCCAAGCTGATAGATGGGCAGAGAATGGAGAGCCCAACATTGAAAACAGATAGTACCACTGAACTCTTGGCGAAAAATAGTGCAAAAATGCCTATCCAAACTCCCAATTTGGATAACCAGGCCTTTGCGACCTTCTCGGAACCTCCTTACTGCTCAAGGTGAGGTTCCGGCCTGCTGCCAGGGGTTAGGGTCTACTGTATACAATAGAATCTAAGTTTTGGCCAGTCCTCCTTGCCTTTCTTCGACACAACAATCATGTATATAAGATCATGGCGACATCCCTCAAAATCGGGGCAGTTCCAACATAATACCCAAGGTTAGTAGGCGGAAGGGTTCACAGCAACAACCCTTCCGCAATAGAAAAGCCAATGTCTAATAAAACAACTCATTACAACGGCGCATGGGTATCGGCGGATAGTTTATCGGTGGACAATCCAAGCCTGGACACAGTCATCCTGCGATATCTATGGATTCAACATGAGCATTCATCGTATGCCATAATGTCTCATGTTCGGCTCTCCCATCGCACTATCGCAATCGGCGTGAAACCCTTGGCGCGCTGATATAGCACACTGCAACATCAGCGAACCTGCCGAGTGTATTAAGCATAATATATAGTATACCGGGTCTAGGCCCCTTATCGCAGCATCGCAATCGGTGCCCACCGCGAAATCGCAATCGACACTTTCCCTTGAACCACATCGCAAGCACCAACCTTTTCCTGCGATTGTGATATGCGATGAATATCGCATTGCAACTAAGTCCCGCCAGGGCCAATTCGTTACTCTTTCGGCCTGCGATATGTGATATCGCAATCGTAGCCGGGAACACCAGGGCCTGATTCTTCCTTAAGCGCTCCTCCTTTTTGCCGATATGCGATATGCGGGGTCCAGTGGCATCCTACCACGTGGTGCTCCCTTATGCACTGAAACTATGCCATGTCATCTTCTTCCTGCTACCTGGACAAGTCAAACTCAAACTTTGACTTGCTCTAACTTTGTCATCTGGACTCGGATTTGAGTGTCGTTCGCACCGTTGGAATCGGGATGATGAGCACTTCGATCCGATGCTAAGCTTATCCAGATTCTGCCACTTCGAGTTTTGAGCCTTTTGTCATGCCATTGGTACTTTTCTAAAGATGCACCTGGATCAATCCTCCCCACTAAGAGCTTTTGGACCACCAAAAGACTTTTTAGTCAATTGGTAAGTGAGGAAATTGCTCCCTCACTTTGTCCTTCATCCATCGAGCTTTGCTTGGATGCATTCTTTTGAAGCCAACACAAATGTACTCCACATCTCCCCGTTGTGAAGTTCTGGTCCTCCGGTCGAGTATGATATCTTCAGGCAACTTATCTAGATACTTGGGTGCAAAATCATCCACTGTAGGAATCTGTGCAACCTCCTCGGTATCCATAATCAATGGAGGTTCATAAAGCTTCAGGTTTTCCACATTTACCACGGAGTACATTTGCATATAAGCAAGCAAGGCAAGACGAAAAGCATCGTCTCCAATCTTTGACAATCTGGTGAAGGGACCATATCTAATGGGTCTCAGTTTCTTCCCTTCTCCCTTCATCCTATCTTTGTTGATATGGAGCCATACCTTGTTCCCAACTTGAAACTGATGGTCAACTCGGTGCTTATCATGTCGAGCTCTATACTGAGCTTGACTCTTCTCTAACTGCTCCTGCACTGCCTGATGAATTACCTGTATCCGCTGAATGAACTTCCATGCTTTGTCCCTGACTCCCTATCATCTCATCCATTGCCATCCTCCTCTTTCTTAAATACCATGTTCAAGGGATCTCTGGGTAGATAGCCAAAACATGCCTCAAATGGTGAGCTTTGTGTAGATGAATGTGCTACTCGTTTGTATGCATGCTGCACATAAGGACGCTGTTCATCCCACAACTTGGGATGTTTCCCGCAGTAGCCTCGCAACAAGTGTACTACGATGCGGTTGACAACCTTTGTCTGTCCATCGGCCTGTGGATGAAATGCTGTACTTCTTTTCAACTTGGTGTCCATCATTCTCCACAAGCTGGTCCAAAACACCCCAAGAAAGCGGGAGTCTCGATCTGACATAATAGATGTGGGCAACCCAAAATGGACCCAAACATGCTAAAAGAAAAGAAAAGCAGTTTGCTCAGCAGTGACCTGCTTTTTACAAGGCATTAAAATACACATTTTACTAAACCTATCCACAACGACATACAAATAGTTGTGACTTTTCCTAGACATCGGTAAACCTCCTACAAAGTCCATGGATACACTTTCCCATGGTCGACTCGGAGTAGGGAGTGGTGTGTAGAGCCCAAGTTTTCTATTAGAGGGCTTTGAAATAGAACACAACACAACCCTTTACAAAGCGAGTCACAATGTTTTTAATATGAGGCCAAAAACAAAACCTCTGCAAATGACATCAAGTTTTCTCAATTCCAAAATGACTAGACACCAGAGAGGTATGAGCCTCTCGGATTACATGAACCCTCTCATTACTGGGTATACACAGTTTGCCAAGGTGGTACAATAGATTTCCCTGCAAGTAATAATTGTCCACCTGTGATCCACGAGTCAGTTTTGCATAGATTTCTTTAAAATCATTATCGTTAGCATACTGTTCAGCATAACTTTCTGATGACAAAGAAACATTTTTTAAAACTACAGATGTAGAAATAGGAGGGTGAGAAAGCATATTTGCTACGTTGTTGTTGGCGCCCTTCTTATATTTTATTACCAAATGAAACTATTGGAGGAATCCCTTCCATCTGTAGTGACGAGCTTGTTGAAGCTTGGTCTGTGATTGAAGATACTGCAAGGGCTGATGATCCGTGTGGATGATGGTCTTCTTGCTGATCAGATAGTGTTTCCACTTCTTTACACTCAGGACCAATGCGTACAACTCCCAGTGATACGTAGGATAATTCACAACAGCCTGGGAGAAAGTCTCCGAATGGTAACAAATAGGGTTTCTTTGCTGCATCAATGTAACACCCTTGGGATATCTGTTGTCATCTCTTTCAATTTCGAAAGGCTGCTGAAGGTCTGGTAAGGCAAGCACTGGTGCCCTGTTGATCTTCTCTTTCAGTGTGTCGAGGGATTTCTACTATTTTCCTCCCCACTAAAAGGCTTGCTTCACACTAGTCAAGGCATGCAAGGGGGTTGTAATAATGGAGAAGTTCGCTATGAACCTTCTCCAATATCGCACTGCGCCCAGAAAACTTTGAACTTCTGTGACATTCGTGGGTTCAGGCCACGTCATTATCGCCTCCACTTTAGAGGGATCTATCCTTAATTTCCCATTACCGACAATATGGCCTAAATAAATCAAAGAAGTCTTTCCAAACTCACACTTTGACAATTTCAAATATAATTTCTCTTTCTTCAGAACATCAAGCACTTTCTTTATGTGACACGTGTTCCTCCGATGTCCTACTGTACACAAGAATATCTTCCAGATACACAAGAACAAAATGGTCAAGAAATGGCCGAAATAAGTCATTCATTACCCTCATAAATGTGGCTGGAGCGTTGCACAGTCCGAATGGCATCACCATCCATTCGAACAACCCCTGCTTCGTTTTGAACGAAGTTTTCCAGATGTCCTGCTTTGCAATTCTCACCTGGTGGTAACCACTATGCAAATGTATCTTGGAAAAATAAACCACATTTTTTAATTGATCTAACAATTCATCAATGCGAGGGAGAGGGTATCAATTCTTCACCGTGATCTTGTTCAACGCCCTGTAATCCACGCACATTCTCCATTTGCCGTCTTTCTTGGGCACCAACACGATTGGTGAGCCGCAAGGAGAAGAACTCGTTCTGATGACTCCCTGATTTAACAGTTCTTGCACCTGTTTCTTGATCTCCTCCATCTCGATAGAAGCCATCTTGTACATGCCAACATTTGGTAAAGGGGCATCCTGCTGCAAATGTATCTCATGTTGGATTTCCCTTTTAGGGGCAATCCTCTCGGTTCCTGAAACAATTCATCATAGTCAGAAACAATTTCAAATAATTCCATCTTATGATCAGGGTCACAACCTCTGAAAGCGTCAGCTGTCTTGGCTTCTTTCACCCTCATTACCATGAACATGCACCCTTTATTGGAATTAACCAGTCCTTTAATTTGTCCTGCAGTGACAAGGTTAGCACTAACTTTTGTGTGATGAGCTCTGACTATATACTCTACCCCATCCTTGGTGACGTGGTATTTGTTTTCATGCCGAAAGAAAATAGCCTTTCTGTCATATAAATATGGGCTTCCCAAGATGATTCCACAGATGTCCAAAGGTACTACATCTAACTCTAACTCATCAACTAATTTAGAAGTGATTACAAATCTGGCCCTATACTGCTTGGTGACCTGCAATTTGGCTTTATCGCTTACCCAACCAAGCGGGTATGGACTCGGATGAGGTTTAGTTTTAAGGCCTAGCCTTTTCACTAAGGACTCTGAGATTAAGTTTGCTTGGGAACCTGAATCAAACAGAGTTTCCACCTTTGTGTGCTTTATGACAACTCTAATGTGGAACAACTCAATTCTCTTTCGCTCACGACTCACAGGCTCATTCAAATAACTAGTGCTTGCAACCGAATCATAACTATCATTAATAGAAAGAGTACCTCTTGCACCCATGGCTGTTATCAATTTTTCATTGCCGAAATCCGATCCAAGGTCCTGCGCTGTTGCCACTATCTTCTGCTTCCCCTTTCCGCCGAATCTCTTCGGTCTCAACTCCAGATGCAGCTTCCAGCAGTGGGCCTCGTCATGACCATCTTTCTTGCAATGAGTGCAAGACGGTGTTGCTCCGTCCCCTTTCTTGGTTGCGACAGTCTTCTTATCCTTCCCTTTTCCTTTCTTTTGGAATTTGCCATGCTGAGGTTTGAATGGCATCTTCTTGGTTTTGTCATCTCGATCATTCTTGCCTCGACTTTCAAGATGAATAGCTTTAATGCTGGCCGTATCAATTGTAGTAGGCTCGAACAGTAATAATGAGTGTCATATGTAACTATGCAGCGCACCTATGTACTTAGTTACAGTTTCGGGTGCATAGAATGAGATGCCCAAATTCAGTGCTTGTTTCCGAAATTCTTCCGTGAAGCTTTGTACATTCTGGCCCTTACCTTGCCTTAAATATTGCCAGTCCATAAGTGCCTTTTGCTTATAACCCAGAGGGTAGAATTGGTCTTTTAGTGCAGAAATAAAACTAGACCAAGAAGACAAAAGGTTACTTGACTTCGTGCCGCCCTTCTGTAACTTGCTCTCCCACCAAACAAGAGCAGTGTCGCTCAGCGGAAGAGATGCTAATTGGACTTTTGCCTCATCTTCTTCGCTCTGCTTGATTCAGCAGTAAACCTCTATATGTCTGATCCAATTATTAAGCTTTTCTGCACTACTCTCTCCATTGTACATGGGCATGTCGAACTTCACGTCTAACTTGAAGAATGGTTTCTTAGAGGTCTATTTGGAATTTTTATGAGAGTGATGAGAACTATCACTGGAAGGAGAGGGAGGAGGATCTTCTTCACCACCTTCCTGATTTTCTGATCCATGATCATCGACATCCTTCTTCTCATGCCCAAGTGCCTTCTCATACTCTACGAACAACGGGTCCACTTTTCTTGCCATATTGTAGAATACCTTTCGGAAATTTTGTTCCTCTTTCCAACGAGCTTCTTCATTGGCCATGTTTCTTCTTCGCTGTGCACGTCCTGCTTTAGGATCAAAGGAGTTAAGCGTTCCTTCTCCTCTTCGCAACTTGTTCCGGGTTAGCATAAACTCATGCAATTCACATCTACAAAGAGTTGCTCCGATACCAAACTTGATCCAAGATCTTTTACCTACAGATCCATCGAAATTACATATAACGGAGTTAATTAACCATAGAACTTAAAAAAAGCACATAACAATGTAGAAATAGTCAGAAGAACACAAAAACCATGACACAATGATTTGATTATGGAGTTCGTCCTGTTTGGACTATGTCTCGGGGCCCTGCTCAATAGTGGGGAGGCCTTCTTTTTATTAGTGGCATAAAAGAGATAAAAGTACACCAACAAGCAATTACAACCCTCATACCTCCAAGCTGATAGATGGGCAGAGAATGGAGAGCCCAGCTTTGAAAACAGATAGAACCATTGAACTCCTGGCGAAAAATAGTGCAAAAATGCCTAGCCAAACTCCCAATTTGGATAATCGGGCCTTATGCAACCTTCTCGGAACCTCCCTGCTGTTCAAGGCGAGGTTGCAACTTGCTGCCAGGGGTCAGGGTTTGCTTTATACCATAGAATCTAAGTTTCGGCCAGTCCTCCCTGCCTTCTTCGACACAACAGTCATATATATAAGATAATGGTGACATCCCTCAAAATCAGGGCAGTTCCAACATAATGCCCAAGGTTAGCAGGCGAAAGGATTCATGGCAACAACCCTTTTGCAATAGAAAAACCAATGTCTAATAAAACAACTCATTACAATAGCTCATGGGTATCGACGACAAGTTTATCGGTGGTTCCAGCTTATCGACGGACAATCCAAGCCCGGACACAAGCATCGTGCGATATCTATGGATTTGACAGGAGTATTCATCGTATGCCACAATGTCTCACGTCCGACTCTCCCATCGCACTATTGCTATCGGCGTGAAACCCTTGGCGCACCGATCTAGCACACTGCAACATCTGCGGACCAACTGTGTGTATCAAGCATAATATATAGTATATCTGGTCCGGGCCCCTTATCGCATCATCGCAATCGACGCCCACCGTGAAATCGCAATCGACACTTTTCCCCCGAACCACATTGCAAGCACCAGCCTTTTCGTGCGATTGCGATGTATATCGCATCACAACTAAGTGCTGCTAGGGCCGATTCATAACTCCTATGGCTTGCGATATGCGATATCGCAATCGCAGCCGGGAACGCCAAGGGCCGATTCTTTTAAGCACTCCTCCTTTTCGTCGATATGCGATATGCGGGGTCCAGTGGCATCTTGCCACGTGGCGCTCCCTTATTCGCTGAAACTATGCCATGTCATCTTCTCCCTGCTACCTGGACAAGTCAAACTCAAACTTTGTCTTGCTCTAACTTTGTTACCTGCACTCGGATTTGAGTACCATTCACATCGTTGGAATTAGGATGACGAACACTTCGATCCGATGCTAAGCTTATCTAGGTTCTGCCACATTGAGTTTTGAGCCTTTTGTCATGCCACTGGTACTTTTCTAAAGATCCACCTAGATCAAGTGTACAAACAATTATAGGTTTAACACATGAAACACATAGTAGCGTGAAACATACAAATAATCGAGCAATTAGAAAACAAAGGTTAACCCTTATTTGTATGAGCTTTATGATTTATCTTTAAATTAATCATTTTAACCAAACTGAACAATAGCACCATGAAATGCAATTACACAAGATACAAGAGATTGCTTAGTTGTAGATACTAGCTAAAATCGAGGCAGAGATCACAATGTTGCAGAGTATCACTATACATTCAAGTTGTGTGTGGAATGCCACCGTGGAGCTTTATCTCACAAGGTATAATAAGAATTCACTAAGTTCTCATCAAAGAAATTTACAAGAGCACATGGCACATATTTATACATGGAAGGATGATCAAATCATTAATGGATGTGGTTCCTAATGGTTGCCCTTGTGCCCAATAAATGATGATGACCTGTTAATTTTAGGCAACAATGGTATGTTCTATGCTTTAGAGCAATTTTACTTCAATTTCTTTATTAGCCCAGTATCAATGTTCAGATTAGCAATCACATCAACATGATAGTAAAATGTAGATAGAACATAAATATAAACAGTAGAAGACAAGCCAAGACAAGAGGACACAAGATGTGGCACCAACCAGGGACAAACTCCAATGTGGGGAACCCTTGATCAAATCTTCTTATAAACTTCAATAGTTCAACAGAGAGAGATAGTACAATTTACAAATCTGATATTTTGTAACAGCAGTAAAAGAGCCCTAACCAGAAAAGTCAACGCTGGTCAATAGGGCAGATTCCTTCCTCAATTCAGCTCGGTCAAACCCAGTCAACTTCGACCTCCACCAGCAAGTCTAATCAGCCCAAAACAGTTCGAAAAAGTCCAGTCAAAACTGGTCAACAAAAGTCAACCCTACAGCCATCCCTAGTATAGTCAATGCTAGTCAAAACAGAGGTAAGATTGCCTCAGTTCTTGTGCCCAAATTTGCGGTCTAATAGGACAGATTCCTCACCCAAACCGAAGTCAAAATAGGTCAACGCATCAAGTCAACGCAGTCAAACAACCTTCCAGCAGCTCGGTTAACGCTGGTCAATGCAACAAACAAAATTTTGTCCTCCTTTCCTTCGCACATGTGAGAGAGAAGACTGCCCAGAAATGCCTACCCAATCAAATGAGGAGAGAGAGATGTATGTGAATGAGTGTGTCCAAATGAGGCTCAGGCATTGTGAATTTATAGCAAACGTTGAGGATGAAGAGACGTGATTGTTGGGCTTCTGAGCCTACATAAGTTTGCTGGCTGATCTTGACAATTTGTCCACAATCAAAATAAATTCATAACTTCATTTGTACATGTTGGAATCGGATGATCTTTAGATTAATCCTACACCTGATAGACAGAGGAATCCAAGAAAAATATCAACTGTCATAAATAAGATGACCCATGTGGAGTTTGGCCCTAGTTGCCAATTTTAGCACACTCCCTCTCAACTAGGGAGAACTCCATTTGCTAATCCATCTGCCAATCTATACTATCTCTGTCATCAATGTACTGCTCTGCTCTGCTGAACTATGAAGAATAAGAAGTTATCGAGAATGTGTCATACCATTCTCTACTGACCCGAAGTTAGTTCCAAATAAAAGAGAGTGTCTCATACCACTCTTACTGACCCATAGTAAGTTCCAATCAAAAGAGAGTGTGTCATACGACTCTTACTGACCCGAAGTCAGTTCCATTGATCCCAGATCAATATCGGTTATCCTAGCATAGGGAGTACGGTAGTACACGATGCATCCATTGGTAGTACTATGGTCCTTATCCTCATTTCCCTACTCATTGGCCAGATGAGAGGTACTTTCCATGAGTCCTACACTGCATGGGTAGGATGTCTCAGCAGGAGAAGGATGAACCACTCATCCTGCCTACATGTCGCTAAGGGGTATCACAGGGGAAGGCTAAACCACTCACCCTGTACACAGCAAACCACTAGGGGAAGGCTGAACCACTCACCCTATGGTTGCTCATCGCTCCAAGAAGTACCCCAAGCCCCCCAGAGCTCCTAGAGCTCAATGTCCATATCATATAGGACCCTCATAAGAGGGTCTCTCCACGACTCCAAGTCGTTCTCGGAAGGCCAAGAACTTGACGTTCCCCAGGGGCTTTGTCAGAATATCGACGACCTGCTCATCAGTCCCAATGTGATGGAGCCTTTTTGCTCCTCATTGTACCATATCCCGAATAAAGTGGTACCTGATATCTATATGCTTGGAGCGATCATGAAACATGGGATTCTCCGATAATCGGATCCCACTCTAGTTGTCGCAGAGGATCACGGTGGCATCCAACACATGTCCAAACAACTCACTAAAGAGCTTCCTCAACCAAACAGCTTCACAGGAGGCCATACTAGCAACTATGTATTCGACCTTGGCGGTGCTCAAGGCAAACGATTTTTGCTTCCTGCTTATCGAGGATATTGAAGCAGAACCCAAAGAAAAACAACATCCAAAAATGCTCTTGCGGTCTACCACACTGCCAACCCAATTAGCATCAAAACCATGCAACCTCACATCTCTGGTAGTGTATCTCAGTCCATGAGTGATTGTGCCCCGAAGATATGTCAGAAGATTCTTGGCACCAATCCAATGTATATGATGAGGCTCAACCATATATTGGCTCAATGTGTTAACCGCAAAACATATGTTCGGACGAGAGTTCACCAAGAACATCAGTGCTCCTATGAGTTGACGATACTCGGAAGCATTTCCCAATTCAAGTTCAGTAGCACTACCACATAACTTCTTAAAGTTAAGTTCCATTGGGGTAGTCACGGGCTTGCAGTCTACCATCCCAAATCTTTCCAATATCTTCACAACATATTTTCCTTGAGATAGGAAAATTTCACTTGGCTTTTGCCAGACCTCTAACCCTAGGAAGTAGTGCATCGGTCCTAGGTCCTTCATCTCAAATTCAGAAGCCAACTCCCTCTTACATTTGTGAATGAGAGGGTCTGCACTTGTCAGAAAGAGGTCTTCCACATAAAGTACCAAAATGTGAGGTTTATAATTTTCAACCTTAAAGTAAAGGTTCGGATTGGCTTCACTTTTAGTGAATCTCAACTTCATCAGATAGCTATCGATCCTCCCATACCAAGCCTAGGGTGCTTGCTTCAAACCATAGAGAGATTTCTTCAACCTGCATACATGAGATTCTCGGTCATGAACCTCAAACCCCTTGTGTTGTTCCACATAGAATTCCTCTTTGATCAAACCATGCAAGAAGGCGGTCTTGAAATCCATCTGATGTAGGTTCCATCCTTGCGAGGCAGCAAGGGTTATGATCGAGCGGATGGTGTATCCGGCAACAGGTGCAAATATCTCATTGTAATCTACACCTTCCTTTTGAGAGAAGCCTCAACCAACAAAGTGAGTCTTGAACTTTTTTGCACTTCCATCACCTCCATGCTTGATTTTGTAGAGCTACTTAGAGGTGACAACCAATTTGTCCTGGGGTCTAGGGGCCACATCCCAGACATCATTTTTCATAATTGACTCATATTCTTCATTCATAGCATCCTTCCAGACTTGTTGCTTCACGACTTCTTCAAATGATGAAGGTTCATTTTGAATGATAGTCCTCATGACGGTCAAGTATCCTTGATACCTGTTCGGCTTTTTGCTTTCTCGAAAAGTCCCCCTTGGTGCAATATGTCTCTTGGCATCTTTGAGAGTCTCCCTAAGCCATGAGGGTCTCCTCTTGGAGGAGGAGGGCTCTTGAGGAGGAGGATCAGTAGGATCCATAGGTTCATCAACATCCGACATTGTTTCATCTTCTTTTGTACCCTGTTTTCTGGTGTCATCTTCTTTGTCCTTCCTTGGGATAGGAAGGTTGTTGATCTTTCTGAGGACTATATCTTTGTCGAAGGTGACATCATGACTTATCTCAACTTCCCTTTGACCAACCACATAAATTCTATATCCCTTAGAATTTTCACTATAGCCCTCAAAGACTCCGTTCTTCCTAGATGCACCCAATTTGCTTCTTTTCTCTTTCGGCACATGAAAATATACGGGGCTTCCAAAAATTCTGAAATGAGAGACATTGGGTTTCTTACCAGTGAACTTTTCTTCAGGAGTCTTGGAGTCCAATGCTTGATGAGGGCATCGGTTTTGAAGATACACGACGGTATTTGCAGCTTCAACCCATAGGAACTTCGGAAGCCCTTGATCATGAAGCATGGCATGAACAACTTCTACGATAGTGCGATTCTTCCTTTCAGCCACACCATTTTGCTCGGGAGTGTAAGGCGTTGTGGTCTCCCTCTTAATGCCAGCTTCTCTGCAATAATCTTGGAATTCATTGGATTCATGCTCGGTCCCATTATCAGTCCTCAATATCTTGATTTTCTTCTCAGATTGGTTTTCGATCAAGGCTTTGAAGTGTCGGAACTAGGTAAACACTTCATCCTTCTTCTTCAAGAAGTAGATCTAGGTCTTGCAAGGATAAGCATCTGTAAAGGTGAGATAGTATAAGTATCCACACAAAGAGTTTACGGGCATCATACCAGAGATGTAGGAGTGGATCAATTGCAATATATCTGTGGTCTTGCTATTACTTGAGGGGAATGGTCCCCTTGTAAGTTTACCTTCAGCACATCCTGGACATACACCTTCATGCTCTACTTTGAATTCGGGCATACCTGTCACCATCTGTCTCACATCGGGTAGGGCCTTATAATGAAGATGGGAAAACCTCCAGTGCCATAGTTCAGATTGTAGAGATGTGTTGCAAGACATGGCTCTCAATGGACTTCCTCCAACTTGATACAAAGTGTCAACCCTGAACCCAAGAGTAAAAGCATCTTTAAAATTTCTTTTCCAAACACGTACCTTTCCATTGATGAATATGTCTTCCATTGTTGAAAAGGACATCAGGTTCTTCTTGAGATCAGGTACATATAGTACTTCTTGTAAATGAATAGTGCTACCTTGATTCAATTGAAGGGTAACATTCCCTACTCCCTTCATGAGATAGGTGGCATCGTCTCCAAGGATGATCTCCAAGTTCTTTTCCTTTTCTATCAGATTAGAGAGAGCTTCCTTGTATCCGGTGAAGTGCCTTGAGGCACCACTATCAATCAGCCAATTCCCCAAAGTGTCCAGTGGAGAGGCAGTGGAGAGGGTCGATATAAGATACTACTCCTTTTTCTTATTGCTAATGACATTTGGTCCTTCATACTTGGAGTTCCTTGCTTTCTTGGAGGGTCGACCATTTCCTTGATGTCCCACATTCCTTTTTCCCTTGCCATTGGACCTGCGATTCCTTTGATCGTAGTTGTTGAAGTTGCCCTTGGAATGATTGTGATCATTATCATGTGATGTGTCCCTTCTATTTGGACACTCCCTTGGATAATGGCCAAACTTATTGCAAACGACGCACCTGCCCTTCCTTCCTCCCTTAGATCCAGGCTTTCCATTGAAATGACCTTTGGACCCTGCATTATTTCTCCTTTTGGCATGAGCGGGGAATGCAATGGGGTTGCTTCTATTAGAAGGCATTTCTTGCTCCACCATTCTTGTTTCTTCTTGAATGCATCTCGACATCAATTCTTCAAACCCTGGAATTTGATCATTGTTGAGTATGGTGGTTCTAAATACATACCACTCAAGTAGGAGTCCTCCAAGGGTGGTGAGAGTAAGTTCCCTATCAGGAATGACTTCTCCAATTGAAAGTAGATCATTCTTAATCTCAGTGATCTTTAAGAAGTAGGATTGAATATCCTCGTCCTTGCCCTTCTTAATATCCTTCAACTTATTTTTGAGAAATAGAATTTGATTAGCATTACTAACCTTGAACATGCTGATCAACCTGTCGTAGATTTCCTTGGAGGTCTTCAATTCAGAGATGTAGGCCACCAGACGCTTGTCAATGGAATCTCTGATAATCTTCTTTGCTTTGACTTCAACCCTATTGTACATGGTTTTCGCAGCAGCTGGTGCATTTGAAAGAGGCTCAGGGATTTTACCCTTCACATAATCCATTACTTCTTGTTCTTCTAAGGTCAAATCAAGAGACATCTTCCATCCATGATTGTCAGATTTATCATGGAGCTTGTCTTCAGCCAGGAAGTAGGATGAGGAACCCATTATGCCTTTTGTCCTTGTCCAACTGTCTTTGGTGATTGCTCTTTTACTCTTGCTTGGGCTTTGTCTTCACCACAGCTCTGAAACCATGTTAATTTTAGGCAACAATGGTATGTTCTATGCTTTAGAGCAATTTTACTTCAATTTCTTTATTAGCCTAGTATCAATGTTTACATTAGCAATCACATCAACATGATAGTAAAATGTAGATAGAACATAAATATAAACAGTAGAAGACAAGCCAAGACAAGAGGACACAAGATGTGGCACCAGCCAGGGACAAACCCCAATGTGGGGAAAACCTTGATCAAATCTTCTTATAATCTTCAATAGTTCAGCAGAGAGAGATAGTACAATTTACAAATCTGATATTTTGCAACCGCAGTAAAAGAGCCCTAACCAGAAAAGTCAACGCTGGTCAATAGGGCAGATTCCTTCCTCAATTCGGCTCAGTCAAACCTAGTTGACTTCGGCCTCCACCAGCAAGTCTAATCAGGGCAAAACAGTGCGAAAAAGTCCAATCAAAATTGGTCAATGGAAGTCAACCCTGCAGCCAGTCCTAGTACAGTCAACGCTGGTCAAAACAGAGGTAAGATTGCCTTGGTTCTTGTGCCCAGAGCTGCGGCCTGCTAGGACAGTGATTCCTCACCAAATCGAAGTCAAAGCAGGTCAACGCATCAAGTCAATGCAGTCAAACAGCCTTCCAGCAGCTCGGGCAATGCTGGTCAATGCAGCAAACAGAATTCTGTCCTTTTCTTCGCACGTGTGAGAGAGAAGACTGCCCAGAAATGCGTACCCAATCAGATGAGGAGAGAGAGATGTATGTGAATGAGTGTGTCCAAATGAGGCTCAGGCATCATGAATTTATAGCAAATGTTGAGGATGAATAGACGTGACTGTTGGGCTTCTGAGCCTACATAAGTTTGCTGGCCAACCTTGACAATTTGTCCATAATCAAAATAAATTCATAACTTCATTTGTACATGTCGGAATCGGATGATCTTTAGATCAGTTCTACACCTCTCGGAGAGAGGAATCCAAGAAAAATATCAGCTGCCATAAATAAGATGACTCATGAGGAGTTTGGCCCTAGTTGCCAATTTTAACATGATCACTGCGTCATTCCATGTAATTAGGTTGACTTGGGTCTGCACTGACTTGGTAAGATCACTGACACTTTTCCTAAATTGATCTCATCAACTTTGTTCACTTAACTTGTCTGTCACAATCGTCCTCTAAGTTGTGGTGTGTCGCTGACATGGAGCACCACATTGTCATGTAGGTGGCACCGTGAGCTAGTTATTAATCTGGATGTTGAGCTCGTATCAATCAGATTGAGTACTGGGGTTGAAAGATCAATGTGTTGAAGATCTGGCACTGTTTGCAAGAAGGGTCTGGCACATTGAAGGATTGACATTGGTTGTGCAGGAAGGCATCACAGTGAGTGTTAACGTTATGTTGCAGTGATGATTTGGCATGCTAACATTTGAAAATAGTTTGGTACATACTGGGAGTGCCCAAATGAACGGATTAAAAGGAGCAATATGGTTTCCCCAAGGTTGTCGACACCTACAATTGTTTTCAGGCTAAAATACACTTGAAGATAGATATTGCAAGTTAGTCAAAACTATCTATATACAAGTGTTTTTGGCCATCTGAAATATAGTCTTATTGGCACGTTCCACACATTCCTTATGCTGAACTTGTTAACAGCTGTTTTCGTTGTTCAGGGATAAAGTTTTCCACATTTCCAAATCATTCTTTTGAGGAGGGCCAAGAATATCTATGTTCCAGTCCTAGCTGTGGTAGCAATTTAATATTTTTTTCATCAGTTGTCTGTGTTTGATGCTAGAACTTTTTGGTGGTTTAAGACATTTGGCATAAATATAGTAGTAAATCTTGGACCTTGCACCTTGCCCTAGTTATGATGCCATATCTACATTTTCTTATCAAGGTTCTGTATTGTAAGATGAACTATTTGTTGATCAAGGATGTTGAGTAATGCTTTAGACACTTCGAAAGATCATAGCAAGTCTTGGAGCTACAACTTATAGAATATAGCCAAGTTCATAGACAATTTATGAAGAAATTCCTCTTCTTACCACCACTAACTGGTCTAATAGCTCAAGGGTGTTCACCTCGAGCTAAAAAAAAAAAAGAAAACTTTTTATTTAATGTCTGTCATTGTTTTAGCTTTTGACAGGAAGTCCATCAATTTGTCCTTGAACAGTAATTTCTTTGTGTGTCTGAAAATGCTATAGATGATTTTCCTAGATTCAACTCTCTGAAAAACTAGAAGAATATTTTTTTTTATATTTATGCTCGGTCTGACTATCACATTTCTGGCCAATCTCATAAAGTAGATTTATCTGTTGTTATCAGTTTATTCATGTCCAGTGTATACAGTATAGATTGTGTCAGCTAAGAAGTTTGACGTGCAAGAGGGCTTTGGGCAGTACCAAAACATATGTTTTGGAGTATCTCAGTTTTCTATATATGTAGAATGCAGAAATAAACGCTACATTGTCAACTTAGTTTGGTGGTACTTCATTCCATGTGGGAGACTATGTAGTTGAGATGGGTCTAAGTGTGGGCATGAGGTTCTTTGGCAGCTCCTCGTTTTCTGGTCAGATTGGGTCCATTGGTAACTCCTTGTTTTTGGTTCATTTTGTAATAAATGCATCTCTGATTCTCTGATTTTCCTTTCATTAATAATGCCATTAATTTATTATTGTTCACATATAATGATGGCCATCAAAGTTATAGCAAGATGGGATGAATACATGGCATGACTTAATACTGCATTTTGATGTGACCAGTTATTGGAGTAAAACAAAATTCTACTAGTGAGGAAATTATTGAAGCATATCAAAGGCTGACCTTGCAATGGTAATTCCTTGCTTTACTGGCACGCTTCTGTGTTTTTCTTGTTTCTGAATTCATTGGTTTCTTGTTTGATGTTTTTATGATGCAAGAGATTGTATGTTGTGCTCTTGAAATTGGATTTGCATGGTCTGAAGTTTTCCAGTTGGAAGTTAATGCCATTCTGTAGGTGGTTTCTCTCTTAAAATTACCTCACATGCTATTTATTGGCATTTTCAGGCACTCTTACAAGGACACAGAAATCATCACTGAAAATGTTATTGAGGTAATTTAATCAAATATTTTTAGACTTTCCATGTGTTACTGATTTAAGTGTCTTTTAATTGACTTCCATCTCATTATTTGCATATGGAAAATTGAATAAATTGGGTTAGAGAATCATCTAGAAGACTAAATGTCATTACATAATTGTACGAACATCAATGTGATTGGAAACTTCACTGGCACCCCAGATCTCAGGAAGAACAATTTAGAGTCTTTAGATTCGATTTTAATCAGAATTGAACAATGCTTCTTTTTATTCTTCTATGTGCAAGAAATAGAATATAGATGCATTGGAAATAAGAGGAGGTCACTCAATAATTTAAATTGCTTTAAAGGAATTAACTGGAAGCAACATTCTAGAATAACAAAGTCAATTATGAGAAACATAATCATGCACAAAGCACTTGATTTTTTAAGTGTCTTCCATATTGGTAATTATCTTTGATGATTATGATCTTTTAAGTTTTTACACTGTTATTCATTAATTCCATCATTCAGTAATTACACAAAAGGCATCAACCTTACAATAAAGAGACAGCCACACCAAGAGCACAAAGTTTTACCCTGGGAAAACCCTCGATGGGGAAAAATGCAGCCAACCTTTTCCTTAGAGAATAAATGCAACAAGAGATACATCAAAGTCAACCAACCTCCAAAGACCAAGTCTGCCCTCCATAATTCTGTTCACAAGGATCTCTGCAACAAGGTCAAGAAGACGTCCGCCAAGTCTGCTTCAGATCGTGCACTATGCCCACTGAGATCATCGTTTAACCACAGAGATAGAGCCTCAGACTCTCGCGCTGCTCCAGAGTATTAGCCTCAGAAAATGCACACTGTTCCACAGTATGTGCCTCAGAAAATGCGTACTGTTCCACAGAAGATACAAGCACTTCAGATCCGTGTTGAAGAATGTAACTTGTGTCGGTCTTCATAATTGTATTTGAGTGAAGATGTATTGTATTTGTCAAAAGAAAGAAAAAGGAATTTATTTATAAAAGAAAATTATTTATTAGCATGGGTTTCATGCTCTTATTATTTTATTTCTAGGTCCAAAATGTATAATTATTCTTCATTTGAATTTTGCTTTGTGTTACTCTCTCGTGCGTAGGGTTGTGAATCATAAAGATTCTTGTCAGGGTGATTAATCTCTAGATTGAATCTACCCTTGTCATACTATCTCTTGTCATTTGTTCATTTCTGGTGAAACCGTAATATTTGGGGTTCACTATAAACCCTAGCCTTCTAATGCTTAGGCTATATTATCCATAAAACCTGTCTACTTAGGTTTTGTTAATGAAAAGTCTAGAACATATGATTAAATCCCTCTCTATTAATGTTTAAGGGTTTGTTGATGTTTTAGAACTCTAGCCTTTTAGGGTTTGTTGTTGATGTCTAGAAACCCTAGATTTTTAGGGTTCAATAAATTAGGGTTTATGACAAAACCCTTGGTATAGTCAATATAAAGTTCTAGGAATGAAACCCTAGGTGTATGTACTTCTGTATGATTGAAATCGTAGCCTAGCCAAAACTATTGTATGTCTAATTTTGGAATTTGATGTTTGTATCCAGGTTTTTTACATAAAAACCCTAATAAGAGATTGATATAAGTTTCCAGGGAATAATAATGAAACCCTAGATATGAAATGCTAGAATGCTAACTTGATTGTTGATGAATTCTAGGGTTTGTCACAAAACCCTAGTAGTATTTGTCATGAAATTCTAGAGCACAATGTTAAATGCTATGATTGGATTGTTAACTTGATTTAATTGTTAATATCTAAGACTTTAAGTCTTGCTAATGGAATCTAGGGTTTGTGACAAGACCCTAGCAAAATTGTTGAAGTCTAGGATATAAAAGGTGTAACTCTTGTTGATTGTGTACCTAACTAGGTTTAGGTTTTGGATATCTAAAGCTTGATCTTTTTGATGCTTCCATTGTAATGACATGATAACTCTATGTTGATATAGCTGACTTCATGCTTTTTGTATATTTTCACTTGGTTGTACTTGCTGTACATAAGCTTCACGACATTGAAGATGACTTGATAATATTGATGAGCATGATGGATAAAAGGGAGCTCTAAGAATGATGATGACATAAAAGATGAATAAATGACCTGGTTGCCAGAAGAAAGAATGATGTTCTTGAAGAAATGAAGCTTTGAAAGGTCAAAGTTTCTCCGATGATAAGAATGACGCTGTTGATCTCCCTAAGTTGAGAGGGAGCTTGGATGCAAGAAAGGGTATATTTCCCCAGTTAAGAGGGAGGGCATATTATGACAATTATAGTGAATACCTTGAAAGAAAGAATAAGACCAAAGAATGGAAGTAATGCAGATGGACGTTCTTGATTCATGAAGTTACAAACAAAGACCTAGTTGTGTTGAGTAGTACTGAGGCTGAGTTTGGCACTGTTGTAAGAAGTTAAAGAAGAAAGCATCACGAAGATGTGTTTGGATAGTATAATGATGACCTAAGCAACATCATTATATTTTAAGATCCTATAGGTTTGTGTTAACTTGTATATATTTGAAAGTTTATTGCTAATTGGGATTGTGATTGTACAGGTTAATTTCTCCATAAAAGGGTTGAATATTTTGAGGCATGTTGGAATTGATGGACATGTATGATTTAGTTTATAGGGAGAGATGAAGCTTCTTGGGGTGACAAGATGCTCGGGAGGACATCTGGCCGACCTGTGATGATGTCTAGATTTTGAAGTAGGGAGGGTGGTGTTGGTCTTGGAGCTCTGACTTTGGATGCACACCTAGATCCCTCTATTGGTGTTAGAGTGGAAGCCTGATGGTACCTAGAGTGGTTGAAGCTTGGAACACACCTTAGTCCCAACTGGATTCGATACCTTGGTCAAGTATCTAATCTATAGCACTGAGTGTGCTGTAACGCTTCATAGAACATCTCATTTTGAGATCTTCCATGTACCTCTATATATATGTAATTATGAATACCTCCCTAGTTAAGAGGGAGTGTTGAAGAATGTAACTAGTGTCGATCTTCATAATTGTAGTAACATCTCATTTTGAGATCTTCCATGTACCTCTATATATATGTAATTATGAATACCTCCCTAGTTAAGAGGGAGTGTTGAAGAATGTAACTAGTGTCGATCTTCATAATTGTAGTTGAGTCAAGATGTATTGTATTTGTCAAAAGAAACAAAAAGGAATTTATTTATAAAAGAAAATTATTTATTAGCATGGGTTTCATGCTCTTATTATTGTATTTCTAGGTCAAAGCATCAATTATTGGCTTCTAGGGTTTATGTTAAGAGTCCTTGTCCATGTCATCATGTAATAGACCTTCCTGGGCTTTGTATATCAAGAAAGAAAATTAATTTTATGTAAAATGAGTCAAATAACCCTCCACCGAGTTTGCGTCAAGTTCTATAGTTGGCTTCAAACAGTTGCTAGAAACAACAAAAAATAGGCAACTACTCGATCTCATTTGGACATGCACTCAAGTAAGTTTGATTTGAAGCTGTAGTAGAAGAAGAGGAGTGCGAAATACCTAAAAGAGGAAGCAAATAACCTAGTGAAGAAGAAGGGACCCTAGCGAAGAAGTTTTAGGACTATTTTCTCTCTCTTTTGACTCACACATGTGAAATTCTGGAGTTGCAGGAAGGTTGAAGTCGCAAATCTGTAGCAGGGCTAAAATTCTGGGAGCTGGAGGACTGAAATGCTGTGTAGCAGCTGGATTGAAGCCGGTTGACTAGAAGAGACTATTGAAGTTTGCTTAATCATCTTGGAAGGCTAACTTGGTGGAGTGAGGAAGGTATTTTGATCTAATCAAAGGTCTTGGTCTGTCTCAATCTGATTTGAATATATTAGTGGAAGAGTTTCACTGGGTTTTCCCTTGCATAGGATTTTTAGCCTTGGCTGAGTGCCTACTTCTGGTGTCATTAATCTTCATGCTTTTGATTTGATGATTGGTTGATGAAAAGAAGATAAAGAAGAACATAAATAAATCTAATACGAATATAAGAATATCACAAGTAATTGTCAACATAAGAAAATCTTTCTGCCTTTTCATTTTTCTAACAATCCGCCTTGTGCCTTAGGAACCTCCCACTTTGCCTTAGGAACCTCACATTCTGCCTCAAGAACCTCACACTCTACCTCAGATTAGATCATCCAAAGTTTGTGTCTTTTTCATTGCGAATAGGCTCTATTTATAGTTGTTCGTCCATGCGAAGAGGCACGTCTCTTTGGCAGGCTGATTTGATCCTTGGAGGGATGACTTGGTCTTTGTGGAGGCAAAATACAAATTTAAAATTTTGTTTTCCTACTCTTAAAGAGCATACAAATAAATAATTTATATTTCCTGCAAGCATGAAGAACATGCTTCATAAAATTTTCTTTTGCAAATACAATGCATATTTCAATATTACAGGTACAAAAGAATATTGTGAAGATCGACCATAACTACAAAATGCAGAAGGAATTGTAGTACAGATGCAATAGTGGCAATGGCAGTGGTAGTGTCATGGGCAACAGTACAGTAGCAACAACAACACAGTGTTGGTGGCAACAATAGTGCGGAAAAATAGAGCAACATGCAGTTGGACATTGTTGCTAGAGCAAATTCCTCGCTAAGAGAGAGTGTTAGTTTTTGGTAGCATCGGATGTGCTCTAGCCATGAAAATTGGTGGAGAGGCTAAGCCACATGATTTCTAAAGAACCTAGAAATCGTTTGGTGAAACTCCATTCGGATTGTATTTTATTAAACTAATTGATATTTTTAATGAGGTTCCTAAGTCTAAACTAAGGAAAATTAAAGTATTAATGGGTATTAATCAAAATATGGGTGATAATGTTCTAGAAAGCAGATCAAGTCAAGTTTTAATCTTAGTCGTTGATTAGAGACTTAATCTCGGCCGTTGAAGTCTCAACAAAAAAAGTATTAAGGAGGCTTGGGGTTCATTTAGAGACACACACGGAAAAAATGAATTCCTCTGGAGTTAGATTTTTGGGGCTAAGAAACTGAGAATTCGAATTGAGTGATCATTCTGCAGCAGAGGGGCAAGGATAGTTCAGGAATATTGTGCAAAGAGCCACTAGTGGAGGCAGTGCAATAGCTAGAAGAACTGATGTTGGGCCAATGTGGGCCCACACAGGCCTGACGCAGAGCCAAAAGGGCGAGTGCAGAAGTGAAGTTGCCCTCACGCAGAAAGCCGGAAACTGCTAGAAAAGCCGGGAAGGTTGACGTAGAAGGCAAAAGAGACATCGCAGGGCTGATGCAGAGCCTACGCAGGGCCAATGTAGAGATAGCCGGGGTTAGCCAGTTCTTCTGCCAGATCAACCGAAATTTGCTGGGTGAAGTGAGGTAAACTCACTCAGTTTTCCGCCATTATATTTTCTCTATCACTGGATTGCCGGGAGGGCATCCAACATTATATTCAGAATTATTGCTTAATAATAGAAAACCCTCAGAGCTGCTGCACCGATTTTCCTGCATTGGGTTTTTCCGAGGACTATTTTGTCCAAAAATAATTGTGTCCTATATATCTTGTTCTTTGCTCAGTTTCTTGTTTCATGTAATCAAATTAATTTGGTGTAGGCTGCAGAAAAATTTTACTTCAGTATTATTCAGAAAATAACTTGATAATGTATATTAAAATCAAGTAGGTGAAGTAAATTCAGTGTCGCTGCAGTAGGTGTTCCTTGAGGATAGGAATTTTCATATGGTATCATAGCATTGGTTTTGAAACAGGAAGAACAGATCTAGCGCTAAGCAGAGAGGCCAATAGCTGCACTTGGCAGCAATTTGAATCCCCTTGAAGGGATTGCGCAGTCCTTGCTGGGAAGTAGAGATTCCGAGGAAATCTCTCTTTGAGAGAATCGACAACTATGAAACCGGATTCGTTCAAAATGGCCGATGTGTTGCAAATCCGTTGAATCCGACACAAATCGTGTCCTGAAATCGGGACATGTCATGTCTGATTGGGACATGATCGAATCTGGATTGTGTCTCGATTTCAGGACATGAATCCAGAAAACGTCATCCCCGCGGCCTTAAAAAGGCGATTTTGTTGCTGTTTTATTTCACTTTGTCTTCTCTATTTTGCTGTGAGTGAGCTGTGGGTTTGCTGTGAGTGTGCTGGAGCAAGGAGCAAAGGGTGTGGGAGCGTTTTCAAGGAGATTCAAGCAACAGGTAAGTGCATTTCCTCTCTATTTTTTTTGCATTTTTATTGCAACAATTTGCTTATGCAATTCTTTTACAAATTTGTGCACTTTTGGTTTTTTTTTTTACAGTATTCATGGCTCAATCAAAGGCAGCAGGGAAGGGGCAAAAGAAGGGGAAGAATGTCCCCATTGGAGATGCCTCTTCTCCCTCAATTTCATTAGAGTTTGCTGCAAGTATTCCCTCCATTGCAAATAATGTTGAGGGAAGACATCCTCCTCAATGTAACATTGAGAAATATCCCTTGTGGAAATATGTCACAAGAGAGCAAGGGCCAAGTAGCAAGGTGAAGGGAGGAGGCAATGTGAATTGGAGATGCAACTTTTGCCACAATATTTTCACGAGTACATATTTCCGTGTGAAAAACCATTTGTTGGCTTTACCAGATTGTGGAGTTGGAGCCTGTACAAAAGTGCCTTTATCAAAGAGGAAAGAAATGGAAAGAGAGTCCAATGTTGGTATGGAAAATGTGGCTGTAAAATAAAAAAAACTAAGAATGATGACCCCCTTCCCTTTTTTGAAGAAAGACAGCAACAAATTCCCATTTGAGAGTTCTAGTGGGGGACAAACAGCAAAAAGAAAGACAATTTCACTTGGTCCAATGGACATGATTTTTCAAAAGGAGAAACATGAAGAGCTTAATCTCACCATTGCCTTTTTTTCTATCAAAACTTCATATCCTTTAATGTTGCACGCTCACCTTTATTTATTGAGATGTGCCGAGCTCTAACTCAAGGGGCTCCATCAGGGTATGTGCCTCCTGGTTCAGAGAAGCTTAGAACCACATTGTTGACGAAGGCAAAAAAAGAGGTGCAAAAAATGCTTGAGCCTATTAAAGCATCATCGCCAACATCTGGGGTTAGCATTGTTTCTGATGGATGGACAAATCTAGCATGGCACCTACTCATCAACTTCATGGTGTCTTCCTTGAATGGTCCAATTTTCTTGAAAGTAGTGGATACACTTGGAGAATACAAGGATGCACAATGTACGGGTGAGTTGTTTATTAAAGTTATTGAAGATGTATGTGTTGATTCTTGTGTGCAAATCATTACAGATAATGCACCTATTTGCAAGGCTGCTAGCATGATTGTGGAAGCTAAATATCCACCAGTGTTTTGGACACCTTGCATTGCTCATTCATTGAACTTGGCACTGAAATCTATTGCTTTTGATGTGCTTTGGATTGGTAACATTATTGAGGATGCACGACATATCCGTAACTTCATACAAAATCATACAAATGCCCTTACTATCTACAAGGAGTACAACAATCTATCATTGTTGAAGATTGCAGAGACACGGTTTGCCTCTTCATTCATCATGTTGAAGAGGTTGAGGGAGGTCAAGACCGCTCTTAGGGTCATGGTTATTTCAAAGTTTTGGTCTTTTTGGAGAAAGAGAGATCAAGTAGCCTCTAAAAGAGTGAAGGATACAGTGCTACATGATGCTTGGTGGGAGAGGGTAGATCTACTTATTCAGATCATGGATCCTATCATTTCTTTGCTTCGATTTGCAGATACAGACCAAACCATCCTAGGAGAGGTTTATGAGGGATGGGATTCCATGATTGAGTCTGTGAGGAGCATTATTTTACAGAGTGAGTGCTCCGAGTATGAGACATCACCAGAGGCCTTCTTCACCACGATACATGATATTCTTGTCAGTAGATGGGACAAGAATTGCACACCTTTACATTTTTTGGCTCACTCATTGAACCTAAAATACTACAGCCATGAGTGGCTGAATGGTGGACCTTCTCGCAAATTCCCTCCTCACATGGATGGGGAAATCTCACAGGGAAGGAAAGATGCATTCAGGCGGGTTTTTCAGGATAGAGCATTGCTTAATGAGGTGGAGGATGCCTTTGCAGAGTTTTCCACTGGCACTGGTTGATTTGCAGGATATGATCTGATTAGAGACAGGGGGGCTAAGAAGGCCTATTCTTGGCGGGCAAATCATGGGTCAACAAGCCCTCCTCTACAACAGTTAGCCATGAGGCTCCTCTCTCAGGTGACTTCATCCTCTTGTTGCGAGAGGAATTGGAGCACACATGGGAATTTGTATAGTGTTAAGAAGAGCAGGCTTGAGCAGTCCAGGGTAGAGACAATGGTGTATGTGCACACCAACCTTCGCCTTATTTATAGGCAGAGGAAAGAGTGGTTGAAGGGAAAGACAAAGATGTGGGATGTCTTTCCTGATGATATGGGTCTGGACAACAGTGTTGAGTTGACATTGGCCAACATGGATCTCAATGATGCAGTGCTAGAGCTTGTCAGATTTGATGATGGTGATACTGTAGAGGGGTCATCCTCCACACCAGCAGATGCAAAGATGACTTTGGATACAGGGGAGGAGGATGTAACAGAGGAGAGCAGTGGTGACCATGATGATGAGGATAGTGATGCTGATTTTGATGATGACTATGAGGATTGATGACTCATGAGTCATGAGCTACCTACTGCCTTGAGGCTTGTATACTTGTAGTTGTTTTGTATTTTCTATTTCTATTTGTCATTGGCATTGCAGTACCTATGTAACACATTTTGATTTTGATGACTTAATGAGAAAACTGCAGCTGTCAGTATCTTTATCTTACTATCTTGTCTTTCTCCTATTGGATCATTGATGAATTGAATATGTATTATGAATTCAGAATTTATGATTTATCATTTATGTGACATATCACAAATTACAATTGTATTTGAATTTTGTATGTACTGTCACTATGCATAATGTTACTAACTTTGTAAACGGTAAAACTTACATCTAAATGAAGATCTATGTTTGAAATCAATGAATTTGTATCATGAATGAGAATTTGTGTAAGAAATATCAAATTTTTATATATATATATATATATATATATATATATATATAATGTATCCGAACATGTCATGTTCCGAGGGGTCAACGTGTCTGTATCCGACACTCGAATCCCCTTATCCGTCGAATCCCAAATCCATGTCTCAGTTGACTTAGGTCGATAGAGAGGTATGATTTTCGGTTCGTGAACTTGCAGAGGCAGAGGGAGTGACACAAAGCCTCAACGCAATGCCTCAACGCAATGCTTGAAGAGCGCAGTTTCTGCTGGGGTAGAAATCCGCTGGAAAAGAGCGAAGACACATAGAAGGGGAATTTTCTCCTTAGAGGACCCTTCTTGCCAAAAGTCCAAATTCTTCACTTGCCGGACAAGAGATCAGTGCTGAGTAGTGACTAGAGGAGTCAATTCTACAGTTTGGGTGAGATGGCATCACATGGGCTCAAAGATCAGGACAGGTTGGAAGGAGCTTCCAACTATGTCATATGGAAGACCTGAATCTTAGCTGTTCTGGAGGAGTACGATCTCGAAGCTTACGTCAAGAGTGTGTGTGGCTATTCCTACAAACAACGACCAGAAGAAGAAGTACAAGGCTGAGCAGGGGAAGGCGAAGAGGTTCATATTCGATGGAGTTCGAGATCATGTGGTCTCATACTTGCAGGGAAAAGATACATCTCGAGAAATGTGGGAAGCTTTGTCTTCACTATATGAAGGTTCTTCCGAACAACAGAAGATGTACATAGAACAAAAGTTGCAGCGGACTTTGATGCAAAAGGGAGAAGGGGTTAACTCCTATCATCAACGTCTTCAGGACACCAAAGACCAACTTGCTGCAGTGGGGTCTACTCCTTATTCTACCGCTATGGTAAGGATGACCTTGAATGGAGTCTCAAATGAATGGCAAGTCTTTGTCCAAAGTATATTGGGCAGGGAAAGACTACCTTCATGGGAGGAGATGTGGGCAACCCTTCAACAGGAGGAATTAATGAGGGATCTGGTTAAGGTCAACTTCAATGGTAGCAGTGGAAATGGCGCGAAGACCAAGGAGGAGGAGGAGAACATAGCTCTAGCATCAAAGGGATAACAGAAGTAGAAGCGGAAGGAGGACATTTTGAAGGTGAAATGTTTCAGATGTGGCAAGATAGGCCACTTTGCATCCCTTTGTCCTTTGAAGCAAAAGGATAAGGATGAGAAACATGATGCTAAGGCTGCTCCAGCAAAAATTGACGAAGGTGAGTTTGCCAGGAGTGCCCACGCATCTCCAAGAGGGAAATGGGGCGATATTGAATTGTAGTTTGGAGGACTACATGTGGGCAGGATCCTTGAGGAACCCACCTCCTGGATCAATTCCTTGCTACAAGAACCCAAGATTCAATAGTAGCGAGATGGAATTAGTGTCAGATGATGCAGTGGGCTGTTTGGAGTGAGATGTAGTAGCCTGAGACTAGAGACTGATCAATGCAGAGCAAGGTTGGCAGCAGTGCAGAAGTCAGCAGCAACGCAGAAGATTCAGAGGGTCAAAATCTAGTAGCAGTTAGATTCCAACATTCACATGGTATTATGTTGAACACAGTTAGTTCAGAAATTTTGGATGCTTTTCTGTTGCCAAGCAACAACAATTGGAAAATGACGCACTGCAGAGCTAGCAATGGCAGTGTTAGCAACAAATGTAGAGGGAGTTGTAGTATAGTTGCTGCAGTGGCAGTGGCAATGGTAGTGTCATGGGTAGCAGTATAGTAGCAGCAACAACACAGTGTTGGTGGCAATAATAGTGCGGAAAGGAGATGCTTCAGAAATAGAGCAGCATGCAGTTGGACATTGTTGCTAGAGCAAATTCCTCGCTAAGAGAGAGTGTTAGTTTTTGGTAGCAGTGTATGTGCTCTAGCCATGAAAATTGTTGGAGAGGCTAAGCCACATGATTTCTAAAGAACCCAGAAATCGTTTGGTGAAACTCCATCCGGATTGTATTTTATTAAACTAATTGATATTTTTAATGAGGTTCCTAAGTCTAAACTTAGGAAAACTAAAGTATTAATGGATATTGATCAAAATATGGGTGAGAATGTTCTAGAAAGCAGACCAGGTCAAGTTTTAATCTTAGCCGTTGATTAGAGACTTAATCTCGCCTGTTGAAGTCTCAACGAGAAAAGTATAAGGAGGCTTGGGGTTCATTTAGAGACACACACAGAGAGAACGAATTGATTTGGAGTTCGATTTCTGGGGCTAGGATGCTGAGAATTCGAACTGAGTGATCATTCTGCAGCAGAGGGACAGGGATAGTTCGGGAATACTGAGTAGAGAAGTGGAGAGTTGCTAGTGGAGGCAGTGTAACAACTAGAAGGACTGACGTTGGGCCAATCTGGACTCATGCAGGTTTGGTGCAAAGCCAGAATGGCCAACGCAGAAGTGAAGCTGCCCTCACGTAGAAAGGCAGAAAATGCCGAGAAGGTTGACGCAGAAGGCAGAAAAAGCAGCGCAGAGCTGACACAGAGCCTACGTAGGGCCAGCGCAGAGATAACTGGGGTTAGCCAGTTCTGCTGCCGGATCAGCCAAAATCTATCGGGTGAAGTGAGGTAAACTCACTCAGTTTTCCGCCATTATTTTTTCTCTGTCACTAGATCGTTGGGAGGGCATCCAACATTGTATTGAAAATTACTACTTAATAATAGAAAACCCTCAGAGATGTTGCACCAGTTTTCTTGCATTGTGTTTTTCCGGGGACTATTTTGTCCAAAAATAGCTGTCTTGCTTCGTATAATCAAATTTATTTGGTGTAGGTTGCAAAAGTAATTTACTTCAGTATTATTCAGAAAATAACTTAATGTATATTAAAATCAAGTAGGTGAAGTAAATCCAGTTTTGTTGCAGTAAGTGTTCCTTGAGGATAGGAATTTTCATAGCGATGTACTTTGTCAAACCATTCTTCAGCCAAGGTCATAATGACAGGGAGAACTTCTACCAATGTCATACTTGTTGAAAAATGTAACTAGGTTCGGTCTTCATAATTGTACTTGTGTCAAAATGTATTTCATGTAAAAGCAAAAAGAAGAAAAATATTTTTTATTGCTATTTTCTAGTCAAAGCATGTTCTTCATGTTCCTAGGGTTTATCGAGTCAAAGAAAATTTGTCACGAGTCAAAGTTCCATTTTGGACTGTTTGTAAGAATTTTGTTTGTTTGTTTAATTTTGAATTGAAAGAGTCAATTTTGTCACCACAAGACCAAGTCGACCCTCCAAATGGACAAGTCAGCCAACCCATAAGTTGTGTCTCTTCATATGGTCCAACAACTATATATTTGTTGATTTGGGGTAGCATCGGATGTGCTTTAGCCACAAAAATTGGTGGAGAGGCTAAAGCACATGAGATCTCCAATACCCAGAAATGGTTTGGGCAGATTTTAAACAGGGTGGTAGATATTAAAATAATTAATATTTTTTGGAGTCCTTAAGTCTAAACTTAGGGAGAATAAAATAATAAAAATATTGATGTGAATTAATATAAATCTGTGTTAGAAGGGTCCAAAAGTCATGGATCAAGCCAGAGTTAATCTTAGCCGTTGATTAGGGACTTAATCTTGGCCGTTGAATTGTCAATGAGAAAAGTATAAGAGGAGGCTTGAGGGTCACTTGGAAAATACACCGAGTTGAACAAGAATTTGATTTTCTGGGGCAGGGCTTGCTGAGGAAATCGAAGGAGTGATTAGAGTTCTAGCTGAGGGGCAGTGAATACAGAAGCAAAGAGGCAGAGAGGGTACCGGGAGCATCGGCGCAGAAGCCGGGAGAGAGGGACGCAGAGCCATCTAGAGGCCACGCAGAGCCAGTTAGGGCCCATGCAGAGGCAGCCATGAGCGGTGCAGTGCCTGAGAGAGCCAGCGTGGGTGACGCAAAGGTTCTAGAGGTTGACGCTGGGCAAGTTGGGGTGACCCTGGGCGAGAGAGGCTGACACAGTCCTTAGAGGCAGACACTGGGGATTTCGTGGGGCAGATTGGAGCTGAGAACTGTGGGATTGTTCATCTGGGGTTTTTGCCGGAATATTTGTCTCCAACTAAGAGGTACCACTGCCGAGATCATTCTCTGTTGGGTGAGCCGGTTTGGCACCCAGATTGTATTCTGAAACTGCTTAATAGTAAAACCCTCAAATAGCTGCACTGATTTTCCCACATTGGGTTTTTCCGGGGACATTGGTCCAAAAACAATGGTGTCACTTGTGTGCTTGTTTTTCCTTCAGTTGATGATCTGTAATGTGTTGAGCATGTACTTGTATTTATTTTCAATGTTTACATGGTAAATAACTTGTTAATTAAACAGAACAAGTAGGCAGAAATAAATAAGAAAGTACATGAAGGATTTCTAACAGTTAGACTTAGAAATGCCAAAAATATTGGCAACTATGCTCCACATTTTGGCTACCAATTCGATTTCTGTGCAAGCAAGAAGAAGAATTTTAGTTAAAGTCAAAGGAGAGAGAGGAAAGTCAAAGGAAAGAAAAGTTTTCTGCCCTAGATCTGCTCACATGTGCAAATTTTTCTGAGGAACTCCAGGCCTGAAATTTCAAGAGGGCTGAAATTACACAAGCTGAAATTACAGGGCCAAAATTTCAGGAGGTGACCAGATTTCAGATGTTTGACCAGAGTTGACTCTGTTGACTCTGAATTCTTGAAGAAGCTTTGAAGGAGGGTTGACTTGGGTTTGTGTGGCAATTATTTGTTTTGGTCTTGGTTCTTTGATATCTCACTTTGATCTGATTCTATAAGAAGAAAATTTTCTTGGGTTTCCCCCCTTGTGGGGTTTTTTCCCTAGCTTGGAGCATATATCTTTGTGTTCTTTGTCTCTTGTGATCTTGATGTTTTGAATTTTGGTAATTGCTCGATGAAGAAGATAACTGAAATTTAATAAGAAGCTAACAACATTCACAAGTAATTATCATGATAGAGAAATTAACCCTAATCTACCAGCGTCTTAATTTCTCAACATGGTATCAAAGCTAAAGTGAAGGGAAGTTTGAAAATCACATATTGTTGGCATATCTAATATACCCTTACAACAGTTATATCTCTCTCTATCAAGGAAAGAAGTTTTAAAGAAGATATCATTGTACATATTGATGTAGCAGCTTTCAATATATGTCAAGAACACCTGTAAGATAGCAAAAATGTTGAAGAGAACTCAAGTCACATGTCTGAGAGTGAAATTCTGTGGCTACTATGAAAGGTATTAAAGTGATTAGACCAATGTAATCTAAGTCTATTGATGGTTGCAAGTGGTTGCTAAGACAAATCGTAAAGGAATCTAAGTTGAATCCAAGAAAAGTGATTCAGATCTCTGTTATGAAATTGCAATTTACAAAGGCACTATGAAGGTTGAAGACTGAAATCTAGAAGAAAGAATATATATGATCTTGCTCAAACAAGAAAATAACTGATGTAAATTTTGCTAAGTTACCAGGATTCAGATACGGATACGGATACGGATACGGATCCGCTAGTTTTTTGAAAATCCAAGATCCGGATACGGCAAGGATACGTCACATACAAAAAAATAAAATATAATAATATTTTTAAAATTTTAAAAAACACTTTAGAGTTCAAAAATCAAATACTCCATTGAACCATCAAACACTTTTAGAATCGAAACCATTAGATATATTATCAATATGGAGACTGAAACACTGAAATGATGCATCATCTGTCATACAAAGTAACAAAAAGGATCATGATATCATAAATGATAATAGTAAATACATTTACATATCTTCAAATGGATCTCTATCTTCTGCATATTGCAACTCTACATCATGAATAGATGATGGGGGTCCTGGAAAGTAGGAAGTTGCATCGGTAGGTTGGACTGGTGGTGGAACAATATCCTCAAGTAGGTTGAGGTGAGTCATGGCATTTAGTGTCAGGGTCAAGTCAGAGATCTCAAGCTCCACATCCCACATCCTGCTCGGACCTTTTTTATACTCTGGTTCAACATGTGATAGAAGACGGAGGTTGGAATGAACATAAACAAGATCCTCAGCCTTTGCCGCTCCCAACCTATTTCACTTCACTGAATGGATGAAGCCATATGTACTCCAATTCCTCTCAGCTGATGAGGAACTAGCAACCATGTGATAATAACTTGGTGGGTAAAGTAGAGAGATGAATGCTATCCCCACCATGGAAGCCCCACCAAGTAATAGGATCAAGATGTCCTCGATTGTCCATAGCTACTGGATCTGAAAAGCTACTTGTAGACTGTACAAACCCTCCAAATTCTCGGCGGACTTCCATTGCAACTCCCATATCTCTATAAATTTTTCTCAAAGTTGTTTTGTATCCTTGTACCACTTCAGAATCCTTGTTTGGCGTTGTTCTACCTGGTAAAGACAAAACTTTGGAATGATAGTATTTAGGGTGCAATGCATATGCCAGAAGGTGTAATGGTGTGGTCATTTTGTTCCACCTTTCTGTAACTATGTCCTTCACTAAATAATAGAACGTTTCATCAGGGTCATTTTCACTTGCCCTGATAATTTCCCTTATCCTCTCCAACATACTATCAATGTTTTCATAAACTTCCCCCAAGCAAGGTGTATCTGTATCAAATGCCCTGATCAAGGTCAAGATTGGTTCAGTGAAGCGTAGAAGGTATTGGACCTTGTCCCACCATGCATCATCAAGAATGATGGACTTGATTTTTTTCCCTCTATCAGAAGTGGAAGTCTTCCATGATTCCCAAAGAGGGTCAATGACCATTTCTTGTAATGCTTGTCTCACCTCCACAAGCCTCTTTATGACAAGAGTGTGGGAGGCAAAACGAGTTTCAACAACCTACAAGTTTCAGAAAGTACAAAAGTCAAATTTCAAATTGAAATGAGAAACCATATATAAATTTGCAATTAAAAGAATTTCCAATACAAATAAGATTGATTAAAAGAAAATACCTTTAGTAGCTCCAACTTTGCAAAACCTCTATAATTTGGCTTGGGACATTGAATGATTGGTTATGAACATTTGGATTTCCTTTGCTGCTACATATATTTCATTAATCCATTCAATTTCACCAATCTTGGCAAGCATAAGGTTCAATGAATGTACTGCACATGGACTCCAAAAGATGTGATCATATTGACCCTCCACAATCAAACCTGCAGCTTTACAAACCTGTGCATTGTCCATAATGACTTGGACAACATTATGTGGCCCCACACTTTCTATTGCCTCAATAAGAATTGTGGATATGAAAGATGCATCTTTCTCTATTCCATTGCAATCAACAGCCTTCAAAAACATTGCCCCTTGGGGGCACACTGCAACAACATTAATTAATGGACGGTTTCTTTGATCTCTTCATCCATCAGAAATGATGGACACCCCTGTTTCTGCCCATGTATCCCGGATTGCCTGTAGCTGTCTATCCACAGATTGTCTTTCTGATGCCAACAAAGTAGTGCGGACCTTTTCATATCTAGGGCTTTTGTACCCTTTCAACGCTTCATTAACCGCTTTAATCATTTGTTGCCAATAAGGGGAACGCACCAAATTGAATGCTAGCCCATTTGCATAGATGCGACTAGCTACATGTTCATCAACGATCTCTCTACCTTGATTATTGAATGCTGCTTCAAGAGGGCCTAGAGTGGGCCTTTTATTAGTTGTGGCAGTGGGTCTAGATGGCAATGGAGGCCTAGTTGTAGAGCTTTGCATAGGGTATTTTGAATTTTCCCTTAGCATGCTTCCTATCAGCAACGTCTTGCAAAGATGCATAGAATTGCATTTTTCCAGGACTCAAACCTTTGCCAAGTTTGCCATTTGCATCTTTTGGCCCGGTGCATACTTGCACCCCTGTGTTAGTTTGACTAGTGAGATGGGCCTTCACTCTAATATATGAGCCATTTTTTATATCTTGGCATTCATTGCACTTCCACTTAAATGAACCACCTCCGGGATTTTTCCCAATAATCTCCACATACTGCCACAGAGGAGATTTTGGGTCTGTTTTGATGATTTCCCCTTTACTCTGCTCGCGTTGTGATGGCTCCATAATGATATATAGATTACGTTCCTCACTACTACATATAAAATTCAAAATATAACGTATTAAAATTTAATAATTATCCATACACAATTTGAATAATTGAATTAAATAACACATATATATCAAATATCAATACACAATTTGAATTTCAATTAAATAACATACATATATATATATATAAAAAAACTAAATATATTGAAATTTAATATTCATGTAAAAGCTACGTATATATATTATTATTATTATTATATTATATTTATATTATATATTTATCAAATTAAAATAATATATGATTTGAATATTACTATATTATATATTATTGCAATGCATATGCCAGTATTTTGTGTATAATATATTAATATTATTTCCAAAAACGCACATCCACCAATGGGTATAATATATTATTTTGTGTAATATATTTATATTATATACAAAAAACGCACATTATATATATAATACACAAAAATTAAATTTATATATGATTTGAATTTCTTTTAAAAAATTAAATGTTCATTTGAAAGGTCTATTTATATATATATAATTTATATATATTTTTCAAATTATCAATACATAAAAAAAGCGGAATAAACATAATGGGCCAATGGCACAAAATGGGCAAACCCGGGTAAACGCTGATAAACCGTTAATGGCACAGAATGGGAAAAACCGTAAACCGTAAACGCTGATAAACCGTAAAGTTTAAACGCTGATAATAAACGGGTTTCCAAACAGGGTTTCAAAAACATTAACCGGTTATCGTTTGTGCCTGTGGTTATTAATTTGTAAATGCGGCTGTGGTTGTAACGCTTCCTTTCTACATTATATACTATAAAACGTTGCTGTGGTTATCGTTTATGAATAACGCGGTTTTAGTTTCAGCACATTGAAATGGCGGTACATAAAAAAATTAAAATACCTGCGCGGTTTATTGGTCTAGCCGACACACACGTTGAAACTTGAACCTGACCCTGAACAACCCTGAACGACAAACGTTGGGCCCTGAAGAAGCGCTGAAAGTGAAAGGCTGAAAGCTAAATGACAAACGCTGGGCCCGGAAGGAATATGCTGAACGCTAAACGCCAAACACTGAAACCAAACACTGAAACCCTGTTTTGTTCTGTTCCGTCTGTTGGGTGCACTGCCGACCAAATAGGGACCACCTAACTTTAATTAACATAAAAAGCGAAAACCCTAAACTCCAACGCATACACCCATTTTAATTTTTTTACTTTTCGGGTTACAGAATTTGGGGAATAGTTATGCGGGTTCCGACTTTTTCATAGAAATATGTTTCTGGCGAGGAGCTGTTTCCAAAAACGCACATCCGCCACCTGTCGTATTTGGGCCGTATTCTTGCGTATCCGTACCCGAATCCGGATCAGATCCGAGGATACGAAGATCTTCACACCTATGCGGCCGAATCCGGTAACGTAGAAATTTTGTAACACATCTACAGTGATCTGAGTTTCTGTTGCATGTCTCTCAATACTGATACAAATAATAAGGCATGCTTCTTTTGACACCTACATATACATATAAACAGATTGGCCAAAATGTCTCTATGGACAAGTTCATGATACAAAATCTTTAGAAGCCTACTCTATGCAAAATACTGGAACTTGTATCTATGAGAATCGAATTTTCTGTGATGGCAACCAAACCTTCTATGACATCTCTTCATTTTGAATCAAGTTCTGTGGCATAAATCTGGAACATAAAAGGAAGCGTATCTTCAGTGACATCTTCTATCTTGATGAAGCAAGGGCAAATTTCTCTCACTATAATGCGAAGTTTCTATGACAATACAAATTTTAGTGATGAAGCTTTAGCAGCATAACTCTAATCTTTCTGGACATCTATATATATATATATATATATATATACATATATATATATATATCAGAAGGTGACTATGGTGACTTGAAACTTGGACAGCTAAGTTAACTGTAGCATTATATATCTGAAATCCGAGATCCAAGTTATCCAAGTTTATACCAAGAACAGGGAAGATGTGACACTACGTTGCAATAACATCCTAAACTTTCCATGGCACTGTGACTATATGCACAGTATTTATATAAAGAACTGGATTGTGTTATAAAATCTCATTGTATGCATTGTTAGGATATTCCGACACATAGGAAATAGTTAAGTATAACTTGGTCTAGTGTAGAGTTAAGTAAAGTGTGTTTCTTTACTATGTACTTTTGTAACTTACAATCCAACGGTCACGATATGTAGTCATCCGACGGTTCATTCTTTTCTCGGTATTACCAACACTTGATTTGTGGCTTAACACCTGATTGGTCCATGATCTATATTTAAAGAGCATGGAGGGTTATTTGTAGGGTACCGTTCATGAAAGAAACTTATGTAAATTTTCATTTTTTTATTAATAAATTGCCTGAAGTGGCCGCGTTGGCTCAGACCATGGACTGTTTCCCTCTTTGAGGGTTTTAACCATGTCAAGAATACCGGTGTATTGATCTTTGATTTGTTTGTGAGCGGTGTCCTTTGGTGTTCTGTCTGAGGAACTTACCTTGTAAATTCCTACATGGTATCAGAGCTATTTGAGGGCCGCATCCGTTAATGATCCAAATTGGAAGCCGGTACAATTGCGTCCGACTGTCGTTTCCTAGATCCATTGTTTCTGACTACTTTTGGGCCGAGAGGACTGCTCTATTGTGTTAGGAGCATCTGTTCCAGTGAGGAACCCATTTCGTTTCACGCAAAAAGGTTTTTGGTAGCCCTAACTATGTCATTTTTAAGATTTGGAGGTATACAGTCATTTTTTGCAGTTTTAGCTATTCATCTCTGTTTATTTCGGCTTATTTAGCTTTCTGTTTTTTATTACCGGATCTATACCTTTCATTTTTGTGTATGCTTTTTGCCCCGTGACTCTATGTGATCTGAGCAAATCAAAAACAAAAAAGAAGGATTTTTCTCATGCGTATGCTCTTTTCTGTCGTGCTTTAGTGTGATCTCGGAAAATAAAAAACATTGAAGAAAATATTAAGTTATCGATGAAAGCTAACTTGAAGCCATAAGGTTTGGTTTTTTTTTGCATGTCCGTGTTGGGTTGTGTGGTTTTCTGTTTTGTAGGCAAAAAGAGCCTTTTCAAGTAAGAATGCACCCCAAAGCTTCAATGACTAAAAAAAAAAAAAAAAACCTTCATCTTTTCCAAAAATTACTAACCTTTTAAACTAGCTCACTTGGTCCAAAGTTACTTTATGATAATAGAGGTGTTGGGTTCAAGTCTTCCTTTTTGTTGAGTTACTTTTTCAAAAAGCACACGTAACTTATGTTTTAAAGTTACTTTATGTTAAAGTGTTTTCACCCATTATAAAAAGTGAGTCACTTATAATTCTAAAGTCTCTTTATCTTTTATTTAAGTTACAATTTAGTGGGTAGCTCATAAAATACCATTGTAAAAGTGACTTTCACTTATTTATAAAAGTGAATCACATAATTTTTTTATTTTTGTTTTTTTTTCTTTGTTTCTGTAAGTGAGCTAATTAGATTAAGTTTGGAGGGGGGGGGGGATTTTTTTAAATATAACATTATCATTCATTTCCACACATTCACGCACTTCGTCGGCATCTTCAACAACTTTTCTTCAAAAAGTCCTAACTTCTTCATTCAGAAGCTGTTTTCAGAGCTGTTTTTTTTGAATCAGCCTAATTTTTTGAGCTCTTTACATTGGAACACTTAGTTTCAATGTCTACAACTTTAGTTCCTGTTAAAATGGAAAGTCCATGCCAGTTATTCTTGACAACACCAACTACTTCCAATGGTGGTCCTACATTGTGGATTTACTTAGAAGCAAAGGTCTTTTCCGAATAGCCTCGGGCCAAGAAACTAAACCTAAAGATGAAGATAAGGCAACCAAATGGGAAGATAGGCAAGATCAAGCACGTGGGTTGATAGGGATGTCTATTTCTCCAGATCTCAGATTCCATATCGCAAAACTTGATACCCCTAATGAAGCAATGAAATAACTCACTAAAGTTTTTGGAATTAAAAATGAAATTAGAGGCCATCGACTTGAAAATGAGTTGCTTGCGTTGAACCCCAATAATTTTTCTTCCATTGAAGATTTTTGGTCCAAGTTCAAGACCCTTAGACTTCTCTTGGAAGGTGTTAAGGTTAAGAAAGAAAATGGTAGCCTTATCTATTCCATTCTTACTAAGTTGGGACCAGCCTATTCTGTGTTTGTTTCCACTTTCCATTCTACTAGCAAAGCCTTTATTTCTCAAAGACAAGAATACAAGTCCCCCTCTTTCGATGCCTTTAAGAGAACAAGAAAAACTCTTACATCTTGGTCTTCTTAATCTTGAAAACTCTTCTAAGAAAGCCTTAGCTGCCTAGCAACAACCAAATTCAAAAAATCCTAAGAAGCAGTGTCTTAAAAAGAATGGTCCTAAACCAAACAAGGGTCCTAAGCCATTTCAATCTCAAAATGAAAAATTATTTCAACAAAATGATAAGGCAAATAAAACAAAGGGAAGAAGACTGATAGACATTGCAACTTTTGTAATCGAGATGGCCACTTAGAATTCAAATGCTTTAACAAGTTGAAAGCCTTGGAAGCAACAATGAAGAAGTATAACATCCATTTGGAGCGCTCTTCAACTTCAACTTCACCTTCAGGAATACCACTTTCTGCATGTGGTTGTCAAGCATCTCCGTCTGGTTATGCACTAAATGTATCTTCTTCTTCTCATTTTCATGAGTGGCTCATTGATTCTGGAGTTTCTTATCACATGTCCAAAAACAAAGCCATGTTTTCTTCTTTAAATGACTGTAACGCCAAAAATATATATGCTGGTGATTATAGATCTCTTAGTGTTGTAGGGACTGAAACTATTCATCTAGACAATGGTCAATTTAATGATGTATTATGTGTTCCAACCTTATCCTGCAACCTTTTATCTGTATATCAGATAACTCATTCAGGTGAAGGTAAAATCATTGAATTTTTACCTCACGGTGTTGTAATTAAGGACCTAAGAGATCCTAGACAGATTTTAGCTACTTGCATTGCTGATGATTCTACAAGGTTGCATAAGTTTAACAAATTTGGGTCATCAACACTTCTCTCGGTATTTGTTGCTCATAATGATGAAGTGAACAAACTTTGGCATGAGTGATTTGGTCACTTAAACTATCGCTCCCTTCAAAATCTATGTAAAGAAAATATGGTGACAGGTCTTACTTTGGTATCTTGCAGAGATGGTGTTTGTTCCAGATGTGTACTCAGAAAACATCATTGGGATAGTTTTGAGAAACGTGCCTCTTGGCACGCCTCAACCCCTTTACGGCTTGTGCATAGTGATTTATGTGGTCCACTTCCAGTTATTTCATTCTTTGGCTACAAGTATTTCTTAACTTTCATTGATGATTTCTCCAGGCACACTTGGGTATACTTTTTTAAAACTCAAGAGTGAAGTCTTTAACATGTTCTCGGCCTTTAAGGCCTTTGTTGAGAAACAATTTGGACATCAAATTCTCAAGATAAGATCAGATAAGGGCGGAGAATATGTTAACAACAAATTCATCAACTTTTGCACTGAGCATGGAATTCAAATGCAACATACTGTTCCATATACTCCACAACAAAATGGTGTAGCTGAAAGGAAGAATCGCACCTTAAAGGAAATGGTAATTGTATGCTTTCAATCTAAAGGACTTAGTCTTAATTTTTGAAGTGAAGTATAACGTCAAATACAAGGTAAATCGCACTCTCCCACTAAGGTTTTAAAGAATATCACTCAGAAGAAACATGGAGCTCAATTAAACCAGATGTAATCATTTTCTTGTTTTTGAATGAAGCATGGGCCCATATTCCAAATGAGAAACATAAAGCTTTAGAACCTAAGAGTGAAAAATGTATTTTTGTTGGATATTCTGAAGATGTTAAAGGATATAGACTTATTCCATTTAAGTCCAAAAATGTTATGATTAGAGGAGATGTAAAGTTTGCTGAAAATATATCGGCATACGAGCCTAGTTCGGCGGATGTGCCACCTCTCTCTATCCCTTCTACTTCTGAAAATATTTCTTCTTCAGATGATGACAGTGTGGATGACAATCCTCCCCCACCTTCTCACGATCGTCCTCTAGCTCCTCAGCTTCCAAAATGGGTCCGTGCTACTCTGGATGCAGCAGGTGCTCTTGCAAGTGATCCTACAGATCAACTTCGTACACGTTCTCAATTCAATAGAGCCTCTTCTTTACTGGCTCAAGCTTCAGTGTATTGTGATCCTGACACCTTTGCAGAAGCTTCAGGCCATCCAGATTGGGACACAACTATGAATGAAGAATATCGTTCATTATTGGCAAATGATACATGGGATATTGTTCCTCTTCCAAAGGGACGAAAACTTGTTAGATGCAAATGGGTTTACTTAACCAAGTATGGACCAGATGGAAAAGTTCATAAAAAAAAGTTCGTCTTGTTGCTAAGGGTTTTTCACAAGTTGACGGCATTGACTATGTTGAAACCTTCTCCCTTGTTTGCCAAACTGAACTCTATCTTCCTTGTTCTTTACCTTGCTGCCTTTTTCAAATGGGAAGTCCATCAAATGGATGTTAAATCTGCCTTTTTGCATGGGGACTTGCATGAAGAAATCTATATGGAACAACCTCCTAGCTTTATACAACCAGACTCCAGCCATGTATGTCGGCTTAAGAAATCCCTTTATGGTCTCAAGCAAGCCCTTCGGGCTTGGTATGCCAAAATGGATAGCTTTCTTTTAGATACTGGCTTTTCTAGGTGTCATTCTGACAATACTCTCTACACCAAGAAAGTGGGTAAGTGACTTATCATTCTTGTTCTTTATGTTGATGATCTTATCCTTACTGGCAGTGATCCCAACCTTATAAACCATGTGAAGTCCGGCCTTAAAAAGAAGTTTGAAATGACAGACTTAGGACACTTGTATTATTTTCTTGGTCTTCAATTCTTGCAATCCAAGGAAGGTATTTCCCTTTCCCAATCCAAGTATGCCTGTGATCTTCTATGCCACTTTCACATGGAAGACTATAAGCCAACCCCTTCTCCCTTTCAATCTGGAGCCAAACTTTCAGTCACTTGTACTTTCCCTGAAGTTGATGCTACCTTATACCGTTAGCTTGTAGGAAAACTTTTGTATCTGACCCATACTTGTCCTGACCTTTCCTTTGCTATTGGCCTTATTGCTCGGTTTATGCAAAACCCACATGAAAGTCATTGGAAAGTAGCTAAAAGAAGAGGTACAGTTCATTTTGGGATTCATTACAGTGCAAAAGCATCTCCTCTATTGGTTGGTTTCACTGATTCTGATTGGGCTGGTGACCCTGATGATCGGAATTCTACTGCAGGTTACGTCTTCACTCGTGGTTCCGGACCTATTACATGGGCTTGCAAGAAATAAAGTGCCATTTCTCTTTTTTTCTAGTAGAAGCAGAGTATCGTGGCGCCGTAGAAGCTAGTAAGGATGCCCTGTGGCTTCGTCAGATCCTATCAGAGTTTGGCTTACAGCAACAACATCTAACTACACTTTGGTGTGATAATCAAATTGCCATTCAACTATGCAAAGATCCAGTCCAACATCAACGCAATAAACACATTGAACCACACATGCACTTCATCAGAAAGCTCATTCATGACCATGTTCGTGAAGTGCAATATTGTTCAACAGATGATCAAGTTGCAGACATCTTTACAAAGGCTCCCGCAGAGGCGAAGTTTACTAAACTTGGATTTATGGTTGGAGTTCAGGAAGTTGTCACTAAGGGGGGATAGGTTCTAATGCCTCCTTCATTCTCCTATTGTGTGATATTTGTACATCCTTCAATCCTATCCCAAGTTGTTCTTAAGGGGGGATGTTAGGATATTCCGACACATACGAAATAGTTAAGTATAACTTGGTCTAGTGTATAGTTAGGTAAAGTGTGTTTCTTTACTATGTACTTTTGTAACTTACAATACGACGGTCACTATATGTAGTGATCTAACGGTTCATTCTCTCTTCGGTATTACTGACACTTGATCTGTGGCTTGACACCCGATTGGTCCATGATCTCTATTTAAAGAGCGTGGAGGGTCATTTGTAGGGTAACTGTTCATGAGAGAAGCTTATGTAAATTTTCATTTTTTTTTTTTAAATTGCTTGAAACGGCCGCGTTGGCTCAGGCCGTGGACTATTTCCCTCTTTGAGGGTTTTAACCACGTCAAGAATAGTAGTGTATTGATCTGTGATCTGTTTGTGAGTGGTGTCCTTTGGTGTTCTATCTCAGGAACTTACCCTGTAAATTCCTACATGCATTGTAAGTATGCCTATAAAATAAACCAAAAACTCCGAGGAATCTCTGAAACAATAACTAGACGAATAATGAAGCAAGCCTTATCTCTCTAAAGGACCAAGCCTCTCTATGATATACCTTTGTGCAAAATTCTATGATCAACTCCATGCTACAGAACCGATAGACAGAGGAACTAAATCTATTAAAGGGACCAAAATCATCATTAGAAGCAAAGAGTCCATGAAAAAGAGAAATTATCTGCCAAGCTTGATAAGACCTATACTTGTGAACTCTAATCATTAGAAGTAGTGTTATATCTCCTTGTAGAAGATCTATGTCAAGATACTGAAGGTTGATGAAGCATAAGCAGCGACCAAGACTCCTTTCCTATACGTAATAGAATATTGAATGACACCATCATATCAGGACCTACTACATCAATTAAGCCGACCCGTTTGAAAGGCACCAAGATAAAGCGAGTAGCTCAACAAAGTTTCTGTGACTGAAGAAATTGAAGACCTTTGTTGAAGAAAATTGACGCTTAAAGATAAATCAAACGGCTGGATCTTTGCAAAGAAGAGGTAAGGTAAGGTTGTAGAGGTATGCATTATTTTTGTTTGCATTTCATTCACTAGGTGAACTCTTGATGACAAAGTATGGCAGTGAACTTGTTTTGTGATTGTGACACACTAATTTGTGACATATAAAAGACAGTGACAAAACTTGTATGACAGTGAACCCTGATGTAGTGAAGACATCCTTTTGGCTGTAACCTTAGATGTATAATAGATACGCGATATGGCAGAAATATTGTATGGTCATTCCAGTGATAATGATGCTTGGTATGACAATATTTCTGATGCGATAGTGATATGAGTTAGGGTACAATGTGATGATTGCATCAGTGAAGGTTTGACTAGACAGAGCTTGATATGATCTCACATTAAGAAACCTAACGATCTATGGTTTGACATATTTGACATTGAATGCAGTAACTTGGTTGATGCTTTAAGCAACACAAAAGATAAGCTAGGGTATTGATTACCTAAGATGTTGTACAGTGTCATGACATGACTTGACATAACTGTGACTCTATAATAATGGCATTTGATAATAATGACCTTGTGACAAGTGACCCTAGACAGTTTATAACATCGTGATGTATGGCAGTTCTAGAGCAGAGGATTTGATGTCTCGAACAATATTGGCAGATTTGATTATGACAGGTTACTTGGCGGAGTTGGGTTTGGTATAGCAACAACAATGATAGTGAGAGTGTAATAGTGATGTGTATCGATTAGATTTGATATTGAGATTGAACAAGTTGAGCTGATCAACAACTATGGTTTCATGTGAAGATTGAGCAAAAGCAGAGTTATTTGTTGACAATTGCACAATGGTCAGATTTGTTATTGAGATTGTGCAGAGTTGAGTAGTGAGGTTGCTAGGGTTTGATATTGATATACATACTAAGCATAAACAACATAGATTGTATTGCAGTTCTTTTGTATTGATTTTGAGCATAGGTGGATCTAGTTTGAAAATTTTGAAACGTTGTCCGCCGGCTGATCAAGGTGGTAGGGTGGTGCAAAGCAGGAGAGTGGAGTCTCCTTCAGGTTGAAGCCTAAGAACACTTCAGAGTGGCAGGGTGGTGCTAGGGCGGGTTGGAGCTTGCACAGGGCGTTGGAGCATCTGTCCATTTGCAGCTGGTAAACAAGGTGTTGGAACATCCTTCAGGTTGGAGCATGTAAACTAGGATGTTGGAGCGTCCTCCTAGTTGCAGTTGGTAAACTGGGTGTTCGAGCGTCCTATAGGTTGGAGCCTGTAAATCAGGGGGTTGGAGCATCCTTCAATTGGCGCTGAAAACATTGATGTACTTTTTATTGAAAGACAAATATTACCAAGTGTCGATGGTTTTTGTCCCGGAGGGGTTTCCACCTAAAAATATTTGTCTACTGTCTTTATCATTGTGCATTATTGAATGGTGTTGATGAATGTTTATATATTCTTGATGCTAATAACAGTTAATGCTTTGTGAAATTAAAAATATATTGATTGTAAGAAATACTGATTCCTAGTATTTCTAACAATTGGTATCAGAGCAGGTTCCTTCAATAGCAACTTAATAGTCAGAAGGCAAATCTCAGAGTGTAGAGATGGGAAAACCAAAGAGCAAGCTGCGAAGCATTCAAAGGAATCAAGGGAAGTTCCAGGTATTGAAATAATTTCAGATCCTATTACTGCTAATGAAGAGAAACTGGTTAGTCCAATTCCTATGTTCAGTGAATCAGGTTTTGTTTTTTGGAAAGGAAGAATGGAAGTTTATTTGCAGGGACACAAATATGAGGTACAACACTCTATTGTCTCTGGAGACATATCTACCGATGAATCTAGAAGGTAAGCCATGAATCTAATCTTTAATACTTTTCCAAACACTGTAAAAGCAAAAATTGGTCAATGTACATCTTTGGGAGAAACTTCAAGATCTCTATGAAGGTCAAAAGCATGTTAGTCAAGAAGATGATGAAGATCGTTCTCAGGCCAAAGAATATGACAGTAATGAAGGAGTAGTTGATGTGGATGAAAAATTGGTCAACACTGTATGTGACCTAAGCAAAGCAAGGAAGCAAAATCAAACACTCGAAGAAGAGGTTGCCCTTCTAAGGCATCAAGTACAGGAAGCAAGGAAGAATGAGGAAATCTTGACAAGCCGATTAGAAGAATCTCTTCAAAAACATGAGGCAAAAGTCAACCAAAATCAAAAGGAATTGGATGCAACGATTGCAGAAATACACAGGCTCAGGATAGAAAATGAAAGGCAGAAGGAACAAATACAAGTTCTTAACAGAAGTAGAAAAGGCCACTCTTCTAAAGCTACAAGTAGAAGAAACAGAAGAAAGAAGGAAAATCTTGAAAAGAGAGTTTCAAGAAGATATTGATCAAAAGCAAGGAGAACTTGATGCCGCCCTATCTGAAATAGATAAGCTTAGGAAGGAGAAATTGCATGATGATGAAAGAAAGAATAAAAACATGTCTAAATTGAAGATGAATGAAAAGGAATAAGGTAAAACCCCATGCAATGAAGGTAGAAGATCCAAGTACCCAGAAAGCAAGATTGATAGCAGGGTCCCTCAGAGGCAAAATCAAAATGAAGGACAAAAGAAGGTTAAAAATACTATTGCTCCAAGAAGCAACAAAAGGTTGCACCTCCTCCAAAGAATGATGATTTCAGAAGATCCATATGACGAGACAACACATCTAGGTATCTTAGCACATTTAATGGATATTTTTTCATGTTCTAACTATCGACATATGGCTAGGGATTGCAGAATGTATGACAAGTGTGATTTTCGAAGACATTATCAAAGCCCTAGAAGCAGGGTTGTTGGATCGCAAGACAGAGTTCAAACAAACCTTGTTAGCAGAAAGTTCATGTCATTAGCTTAATCATTTGGGCCCAACATTGAATGTTACAAATGCCATAACTATGGGCACATAACACGTGATTGCAGGTACAAGGTGGAACCTTCCATGAATGACAACCCTAACATCAGGTACAAGAAAGTTTGGAGAAGAAAACAGATGCAAGAAGACCAAGCAAATGAGAAAGTCTCAGTGACCATGCTTTCAGGTTTTGAAAAGGCAAAAAGCACAATGAATCTATGATGGAAGTTCAGGATGGTCTGACCTAAGAACTGGTTCACACATTATTCTGAAGAGTTCATCATTTTGACTCCCTAGAAACATTGAAAAAGAGGGAGTCTATGTAGGAACAACTGGGCTTCTGAAGATCTATCTTTGACATGTTGACAGTTGACTGATATAAAGAATTTTCTATTCAACATTATGAGCAATTTCAGTGGAGTAGCTTTGGTAGGCGAAGTCACGAACATAATCATAATTGACAGGCAAAATCAACTATGCCAATCTGAGACAGGTTGTTGCAGGAAGACAGAGGAAGGCATTTCGTCAGGGGGAGCACAGGCATGTTAAAGGAACAAAGAAGCAGGCAAAATGTTTAGGGGGAGTCACCTTTCACCATTGAAGCATTGATCACAGAGGGAGTACTTGTGTTGCCATCAATGACAAAGCAGGAGATTGTTGAATGGTGTTGTCATTGATGCCAACGTTAGGTAATGAATGCTCTTAATATTTGTCTGGATTGCATTAGTTGGAAGCTCTAATGGAAGGATGGTTCGAAACCCTAGCTCTAGGGTTTGGATTCCCTAGGCGATGAACATACCCTGCACTTGTTGGAGGTTTTTGCCGAAGCAGATCACTGAGTTGGCCTCGGAGATCCTTGTCATTGGATTCTCCTCGTCGAACTGATTCCAGTGGTATATGGCCCCCTATGAAAGCCTTTATGGTTTGGGAGTTATGCTTGGTTGAAGTTGAAGGACCCAACTTGTGGGCATAAACCCCAAAGGATGATGATGTGGCAGCTCCTCTTTGGTCAAATTAAATGGTTAAGTAATAAGGCTCTTCTCCAAAGATTAAAATAATCTTATTTATGGCAAAAGTCTATTTTGGAGAGTTTTAAATCTAATTTAAAAAATCAAAATTCAAAACTCTTTTTCTTTTGTGTTCCAAATTCTTTGGCTCCAAGCCAAATCTAAATTGAATTTAATTGTGAATCCCCCCAATGGCTCATTAATTGGAAGCCACTCTCAAGTCAAGAGCAACCTATTTAAAGGCTTCGATTAACCCTCAAATATCATACCATCTCAAGAAAAGTTAGCTCTGAAATCATATTTGTGTCAAGTGAAAGGGCATTCGCTGAGTCAACAGGAGAGTATTTTTGGTCTTTGTGGAAGCTTATCAAAAGTTTGCACTCAGTCTTTTGTTTTGGCATGGGATTCGGTCGACATTTCTTTTACAGGTGGAGCAATCCTTTACAGCCCTTGTTAGAACAACTCTTCTATACTTAAAGATTCCATCTCTCTGCGGCTCATTGATTCTCTATACCTGTGCGGCTCCCATTGAAGGAAAATGTCTCGATCCTCTTTAGGGCATCAATCCTAACACAACAGGTGTGTTTCTGTCAGTGAATAAGTTATCCAATTAGCGCCCGCCTTCATTAAAGGAGGATTCAGTTTCTTTCCACAGTTGGGATTTTTTGTTTTGGGACATTTGGGAGATTTTGTTTTGCAGGAAGGTATCTTAGAGTTGCATTATCTCTGTGATGAATCCTTTTGTGCGGCCTCATTTCTAGTATCATGTGAACAAGTCCAAATTCCCTTAAGACTTTCTGTTAGGGCATATTTTGAAGTCTTGAGACAATGACAATTGAAGGGGTTATCTCTGCAGATGTTTAGGCCAGTGACCTAGTTACATCTATGGATGGATTTTTGAGTGAAATAATAAACCATGGCCTTGTAATCACCACAAAGGCCTTGTAATCTTCACAAAGAAGCAGTCTGAACATTTCCAACCCTGCGGATTAGGGTATCACTCTTGGGTCCCAAAACTGATCCTTAAAGTGGTGAAATATTTGTTTTTATTTTTGAATAGACTTGAAGCATCTGCGGCTAGGAGAATGATCAAAGTCTTGGTCTATAAAGCAGCCCCTGCAGTCTTTGGTATGATCTATATGATCATTGAAGAAGTAATCTGAGCGAGCAACCTCTTATAGATCTGCAGTCCTTGTTCAAATGTGAAGCATTCTCTGTGCAGACCATTGTCATATTCCTTGACTCAAATTTGAATTGAAACAACTACAGTAGAAGAATTTTTGGCAGTAAGGTTTGTGTGTGCATCAGTCAGTATCAAGAACAACCTCATCATCTACAACAACAAAGACCTCTATGGTTTCAGAGGTGTGAATGCATTAGAAGTAATACAAGGACCTGAGTTGGCAAGTGAAGTATATCATCAACAGTAAGGGTATTCTGTCTCACTGTTGGATGCTAGTACATATGACCGGTGACAGTGATCTTGTAACTTGAATCTATTGATAGTACTGTAGCATTGACAATGTGTGTGACTTAGCAGTATTGTAGTAGTGACAATAGCTTATATGACATTATTTGAGCAGTGACTCCTATGTTGCAAGGCAGTGAGACTGTGAGACAATATGGCAGTAATGACTTTTGATGAAAACCAGCGACAAGACTCTTGATGGCAGAATATGGTGGTGAACTTGTTTTATGATAGTGACACACTAATCTGTGACATAAAAGACAGTGACAAAACTTGTATGACAGTGAACCTTGATGTAGTGAAGACATCCTTTTGACTGTAACCTTAGGTGTATTGTTAAAATTTCTGTTTCCCACCCCGGTTGTCAGTTTCTCCTTATTTCTCCCATGTAGTTAAATGCCCTTTCCCATAATTATACATTCAACAAGTTGGAAAAAATAAATTTTGCTGAAAACACAAATTTTGGAAAATTTACAAAATGCTGGAAATTGCAGAAATAAAAATCAGCAGTAATAAACAGCCATTAAAACACATTAAAACACTGATATTTTTGGTCAACGTGACCCTGGAAAAACCCCCTACAACTCTTGGGGAAAACCAGTTTGAGAGCTCTTCTTTATTTCTGAAAAATGTCTTTTTACAGCAAGAAAATTTCAGCAAAAAATTACAGCAAAATAATTTTTTCAGCAAGCAAACTTATCCGTTTTCAGCCCAACGGACCAGCTGGAAACTTCTCAGTTTTCGCAAAAAAATCAGCTTTTTCTGCTTGTTCTTGCTGCTGTTCTGCTTGTCTTTCTGCTGTTTTGATTTTGCTGAAGAGCTGCCTGGTATGTGTGCCAAACTGCTGCCTCTTTCTCCTTCTTGTCCAGAAATCTCCCTTGCTCTCTTGCTCTCCTTCTCCCAATCTGCTCATGAAAGAATGAATGATCTTTTCCTCCTTTTCCTCCTTTAATATAACTCCAAGTGACTTTTGGATGATCCAAGTGACTTTTGGGTGATCTCTAAATCCAATGGCTGAAATAGATTTAGATCAATGGCTGAGATTAAATGCACATTTAAATCTCACTTTCTATTTTTTAATTCACCCCACTCTAATAAAGACCCACTTAGTCATTTATTTCCAAAGTCATTTTTCCTTTCTAATTTTACATTAACTTTATTAAAGTCACTTTAAAATTAGACTTTAGTAATTTTATCACTTAAAGTCACTTTTAAATTAGA
>APFE031380746.1:136593-148812 GCA_000404065.3 Pinus taeda
CCCTACAACTCTTGGGGAAAACCAGTTTGAGAGCTCTTCTTTATTTCTGAAAAATGTCTTTTTACAGGTAGAAAATTTCAGCAAAAATTACAGCAAAATTTTTTTTATTTTCAGCAAGCAAACTTATCCGTTTTCAGCCCAACGGACCACCTGAAACTTCTCAGTTTTTAGCAAAAAAAATCAGCTTTTTTTCTGCTTGTTCTTGCTGCTGTTTTGCTTGTCTTTCTGCTGTTCTGACTTTGCTGAAGAGCTGCCTGGTATGTGTGCCAAACTGCTGCCTCTTTCTCCTTCTTGTCCAGAAATCTCCCTTGCTCTCTTGCTCTCCTTCTCCCAATCTGCTCATGAAAGAATGAATGATCTTTTCCTCCTTTTCCTCCTTTAATATAACTCCAAGTGACTTTTGGGTGATCCAAGTGACTTTTGGGTGATCTCTAAATCCAATGGCTGAAATAGATTTAGATCAATGGCTGAGATTAAATGCACATTTAAATCTCACTTTCTATTTTTTAATTCACCCACTTTAATAAAGACCCACATAGTCATTTATTTCCAAAGTCACTTTTCCTTTCTAATTTTTCATTGACTTTATAAAAGTCACTTTAAAATTAGACTTAGTAACTTTATCACTTAAAGTCACTTTTAATTAGATTTTAACTTTATAAAAATTATAAAGTCACTTTAGGAGAAAAATTAAAATCTTTTGGACACTTTTCCCTAGGCCAAAGATCAAAGCCTAAGGGAACCACCTGTCCTCCGGTACCAGATTTCAACATGTATAACAGAGACATGATATGGCAGATGTATGGAAGAAATCTTGTATGGTCATTCTAGTGATAATGATGCTTGGTGAGACAGTATTAATGAATGCCAATATTTCAGATGTGACAGTGATATGAGTTAGGGTACATTGTGATGATTGTATCAATGAAGGCTTGACTAGACAGAACTTGATATGAACTGACAGTAAGAAACCTAATGAGCTAGGGTTTGACATATTTGACATTGAATGCAGTAACTTGGGTTGATGCTTTAAGTAGGACAAAAGATAAGCTAGGGTATTGATTACCTAAGATGTTGTACAGTGACATGACATAACTTGACATAACAATGACTTTATATGTTAAAATTGGCAACTAGGGCGAAACTCCACATGGGTCATCTTATTTATGACAACTGATATTTTTCTTGGATTTCTCTCTCCGAGAGGTGTAGGATTGATCTAAAGATCATCTGATTCTGACATGTACAAATGAAGTTATGAATTTATTTTGATTATGGTCAAATTGTCAAGGTCCCAGCAAACTTATGTAGGCTCAGAAGCCTAACAGTGACATCTATTCATCCTCAACGTTACATATAAATAGAAGGTGACTTAGCCTCATTTGGACACACTCAGCTTCACACTTCTCTCTCTCTCTCTCTCTCTCCTCGTTGATTGGGTATGGATTTATGGGCCTCTCTCTCTCCACACATCTGAAATTTCAGGAGAGCGAAATTTCAGGACAGTTTGACGAAGCTTTGACCAGCATGCGTTGACCTCCTTTGACTGCTTTTTTGTGAGGGCTATCTCTGTTTGGGCAGGCCGCAATTTTGGGCACAAAAATCGTGGCTAAACATTGACTATTGACCATTGTTGACTGTAGCTAGGGCTGACCGCAGGTGGGCTGTTTGACCAGACTTTGACTGGGCTGAATTTGATTATTTTTAGGGCTGTTTTATCTTGCTGTTTGGAGGCTGAAGTTGACCGATTTGCTGAGGGTCGAATTTGCTCTGTTGACTAGCGTTGACTTTTCTGGTTAGGGCTCTTTCGCTACTGTTATAAATGATCAGATTTGTAAATTGTATTATCTCTCTCTACTAAACTATTGAAGACTAAAAGAAGATTTGATCAAGGGTTTCCCCACATTGGGGTTTGTCCTTGGCTGGTGCCACATCTTGTGTCCTCTTGTCTTGGCTTCCTTCTACTGTTTATGTTTATGTTCTATCTGCATTTTACTATCATGTTGATGTGATTGCTAATCTGAATATTGATACTGGGCTAATAAACAAATTGAAGTAAAATTGCTCTAAAGGATAGAACATACCATTGTTGCCTAAAAAATTAACATTATAACAATGACATTTGATAGTAGTGACCTTGTGACAAGTGACCCTAGACAATGTATAACAATGCAATGTATGGCAATTCTAGAGCAGAGGATTTGATGTCTTGAACAACATTGGCAGAGTTGGTTATGACAGGGTACTTGGCAGAGTTGGTTATGGTATTGCAATAGTAGTGTCAGTGAGTGTATCAATGATGTGCAGTGATCAGATTTCATATTGAGATTGAACAAGTTCAGTTGATCAACAACTAGGGTTTCATGTGAAGATTGGGCAGAAGCAAAGTTATTTGTTAACAATTGTGCAATGGTCAGATTTGTTAATGAGATTGAGCAGAGCTGAGCAATGAGGCTACCAGGGTTTGATATTAATATACACACTAAGCAGAAGCAACAAAGATTGTATTGCGATTCGTTTGTATTGATTTTGTGCACAGGTGGATCTAGTTTGAAAATTGTGAAACGTGGTCTGCCAACTGATTAGGGTGGTAGGGTGGTGTAAGGCAGGAGAGTGGAGTCTCCTTCAGGTCGAAGCCTAAGAACGCTTTAGGGTGGCGGGTTGGTGTTAGGGCAGGTTGGAGCTTGCAAAGGGTGTTGTAGCATCCTTCAAGTTGGAACTGGTAAACAGGGTGTTAATGCATCCTTCAAGTTGGAACCTGTAAACGAAGATGTTGGAGCGTCCTCCCAATTGCAGTTGGTAAATTGGGCATTGGAGCGTCCTATAGATTGGAGCTTGTAAACTCAGAGGGTTGGAGCCTCCTTTGGGTGGAGCTGAAAACATTGATGTACTTTTTATTGAAAGACAAATATTAAGAAGTGTTCTATGGTTTTTGTCCCGAAGGGATTTCCACCTAAAAATCTCTATCTTCTATCTTTATTACTGTGCATTGTTGAATGGTGTTGATGAATGCTTATATTTATTTGATGCCAATAACAAATAATTCTCTGTGAAATAAAAGATATATTGATTGTAAGAAACACTGATTCACCCCCTTCTCAATATTTCCAACATTGACAACAGGAGTTACGATCTTTTTCTTAGAGCATATTCCTTATCACTATTGAACTTAATATTATGGATGCATTTGACACTGTTGCATCTTGACATCTCGAATGGTCCTTGCATGAAGGACAAATCACTTCTCATCCTTTTATTATCTCAGAATATCTCATCATTGCATGAGAGTCTGCTCCCTCTGAATGGGAAGCCTCTTCAATCACGGATATCAACCTGGGAAATTGGTATCCTTCCTTCAAGGTCTGAGCTCTTGTCCATCTTTCAAGTGCCACTCTAATCAAGGGATGGCTCTGCATCCATCTCAATCTCGATTTACATTTGTCCTCTGTACCTGAGGACCCTAGGACAAGATCAAAGGCAACAATAGAAAAATAATTAAACATAATGAAAGTGTACTTGATGATAAGGCAAGACTGTCTTCCTTTTTCTAGATAGGAGAGTGGCTTTTTTATTATCATGCACCAGTGCCCTCTTGGAGTTCACTCTTCTAGCACCAACTCCCTCTTGGAGATTACTCTTCTTGCACCAACTCCCTCATGCAGCTTACTCTTCCTGCACTATTCTGCATCCTGATGATCCTCAAGATTTGCTTTCCTTAATCACATCCTCATCCAAGGAGTTAATGAATGAGTTATTCAAATATTCATGCTGGAAGAATAAATAATAGTCTAAAACAATAAATTTAAACAAGAGCAGAAAATAACAGGAGTCTTGAAAGAAGTTATCTTTCATGATGATGGTAGGAAGTTATTAGCGTCCTTTTGATCCTGTCTCCATGAGTCACGATGGTTCTATTAGTTTTTGTAGCATCAGATGGTGTTCTAGTCGCGATCTTTGTTGAGAGGCTAAAACCCATGAGTTCTATAAAAATTAGAAATCGTTTCTAGATATTCCACCTAGAGATAGTTCAATTAAATTAATTGATCATCATTTAAATTTTTCCTAAGTCCAACTTAGGAAAACTGGTTAATTAATAATAATTAATTGAGAGAGGTGAGAATTCTCGAGAAACTCACACGAATCAACTTGGAGATGGTCTCAACCATTGATTAAGTTTTAATCGTGGCCGTTGAAGTCTCAACTGGAGATTACAAGAAGAGGTCGATGGGTAGATGGAGAAAAACACCATTAAAGCGAGTTCCTTGGCAAATCGAGCTACCTAGTTGCAGAGGTCGAGCAAGGGAGAGAAGTTCGAGCTAGAAGGGCCACAGGTGTAGCTGCAGCAGATGCCACAGATGTAGTTGCAGTAGAAGCCACAGATGTAGCTGCAACAGTAGCAACAATGTAGCTGCAATGATTCCGAAGAAAGTTTTCCAGTTCTGGAGAGGCAACAACAAGTGACAAAGGTATTCCACACTGACATTGTGTAGGCCCTGTGCATAAGCTTCAGTAGAGCAGTTCGATTCATCTTCCAGAGGGTATGAAAGTCTTCTAGAGGTCCAAAGAGTCAATTCTAACAAGGGCATGCACAGAGGTTCGATGACCAATTTTTTGAGAGGGCCAAGTGCTGGGACTATAGGTGGAGAGAAATTTTATCTCAATATTTTTGTCAGATTTTGCTGATTGGATAACCATCTAGGCATAAGATTGTACTTAGAATTTCAATGCTACATAATAATAAAACCCTTAGCTGCTACACGGGTTTTCCCATATTGGGTTTTTTTGGGGACATTTGTCCAAAAATAATTGTCATTTTTATGTGTGTGCTAGCATATTTCTTTATTTCCAACATTTTATTTTCCGAAATGTTTATTAGTGAAGAAATTGCAGTGTGATTAATTCGATATTTTGCCATAACAAAATAAACTACATAATAATTTATCGGTTAGAAGAATTAATTCCAGTTGCTGCATTTCAAGGATTTTTCAGATGGAATCAAACCAAGTTTGATGGACAGGAGGCTCAAAGATGAAGAGGGAGAATTTCGCGGCTCCGAGGGAGCAACAACATGAATTTCCCAGGGGCTGCACAGTGCCTAGTCAGGGAGTGCGAAATAATTGGACAGGGTTTCGATTTCCAGGAGCAGGTGGTTGAAAAGTTTGAACTTGTCCAAAAGTGATTCCAACAGGGAGAAGATGAGCAATTCAAATTTTTTTGCAGAGCAGATTTCTTGTCTGGGCACAATTGGTTTTTACAATAGAAAAATGAGCGCTGGGTGGAAGAGAAAGAGCACACACTAAGGGATTTTCTCAGAGGTTTTCCAGATTCAGTTTTTTGGGGGAAATTCGTAATTTGCAGTTGCAGAATGTCATGCAAATTTGCCAAACTAGCCAGTTCGAGTCGCTGAGATTGCAGTTCATGTGCCAGTTTTTAGGAAAGGAAATCCAGAAGGTTGAGTGAGTAGTCTCAGAGAGCAACTGAAGGCAAAGCAGGCAATAGTAGTAGTTCTGCACATTCCAGGAGAGAGTGTGAGTAGTAGAGCAGGTAGCCGAGTAGGAAAGGGAGGAGATTCCTCTTTATAACCTAGTTTATTTGAGTTTAGATTTTTCATCTTTCCAAAGATGGATGTATGAGGTTGCGAATGGAGGTCGTACGAGTTAGCTAGAATGCATATCTGGGCTATAGATCTTCTTCCAGTTGATGGAGATAGGTGCCAGAGGAAGTTCGAGTTGTCTAGTGAGAGTTGCAAAGCGAAGAAGGGTCCCAGACAGGGACCGAGCTCAAAAGGAGATAGTGGGGAACCAAATCTAGGTGGAGAAGGGAGTAGAAGACTCCAGTGTGCCAGATGGGCAGGGTCCAGTGCAGTTGCAACAAGGAGATCAGTCAGATCAGTTCTAATTTGTTGCAACGGGACCATCACCTTTGCTACAAGGGCCCACAAAATCCGAGTAGCAGGTTCAGTGTCAGCAGGTGCAATCAGTTATTCAGATGACAACTACATAGCTAGTCAGTACTCGAGAGAGTTGCAAAACTAATTGCAGTGACACAGGCAACAAGAATTGCCCAGTTGTGGGATGCAGTTTCAATTCCAGCCAGAAGATTCCCAGCACAGAGCTATGCAATCCAATTTCCAGTGTAGAAGGATGGTGCGAGTTACCAAGAGGGAGCAAAGAGATTTCCCACAGGGAGATTGAGACTCGGAGGGAGTCTAGCTTCAAAGGGAGTAGCCCTATGGAAGTAAGTGCTTCAGGATATGGGGAGATAACACTTATTATTGCAATAGTTGTAGCAGAGCAGTAGCAACAACAATATGAGTAGATTAGAGTTCAGAGTTGCAGAGCTGGGAAGGGTCCATATAGGAGCAACAATTGCAGTTTACTCATCACATTGATCATTACCCTTGTTACAATGACCCACCATATTTAGCAGCAGGAGGATCAATGTAGTTGGTGCAGTCAGTTCTAGAGTGACAGTTGTAGACTAGTTACATTTAGACGCTGAAGAGTGCAGAACAACGTTGACAACAATGTAAGAGGCATAATGCAAATTCAACAACGCAAATTTTCATAGTAGATAGTGTAGAGGCTAGTAGCAATCAAAGACTTGGGAGATAGTTTTAACATGTGATCACAATTGATTCAATATTTTGGATGCTTCTCAGTTGCAGTAGTTGCAGTCACAACAACAATAGTGAGAGGGAGTGTTAGTTGGGTTGCAGTGTTGGTAGCAGTATAGGTTGTACAATGCAGTGTCAACAACAACACATATGCAACATTGTTAAGCTACAATTAGTAGCAGATGAATTAGAGTTAATGCAGTGGTTGATGGACAGTGGCAAGCAACTATGTTAAAATTGGCAACTAGGGCCAAACTTCATGTGGGTCATCTTATTCATCGCTGATAACATGTTCATTAGATTCCTCTCGTCGAGAGGTGTAGGATTGATTTAAAGATCATTCGATTCTGATAAGTATTCATGGAGATATGAATTTATTTTGATTATGGAATTATTATCAAGCCGACCTACAACTCATGTAGGCTCAGAAGCCCAACAGTGGCATATATTCAAACATCAACAGTCGTGTATAAATACAGGACGAATTTTCCTCATTTGCACTTACTCATCTCATCACATCTCTCTCTCTCTACTGTGCAGAAAAGAGTCTCTTCTTTACCGCGCAGAAAAGGGTCTCTCTCTCACACGTGAAGCCGGAAGCTGCTGAAACTGAGGCTGCAACTACAGATCCAAACTTTGACTAGCGTGGACCATCAAACCTCCTCTTTTGATTTGCGTTGTAGGTTCATCTGAACCTCCTCTGAAGGCTGCAACTTTTGGTGGTGGAATTAAGTCGATCCGATGGACGGTTTGCAAGATCTTTCTGATTTGTCCTGATGATGGACCGCCTTTGGGGTTTGAAACGTCGACTCAATGAACAAAAGACTGTGGACAATCCGGATCATACCACTGCAAAAAACTTCCACAGAAGCCTGAAATCTAACAAGGTTTGCAAGATATCGACAGCCCTAGTTTGAAGGAAGCTGCTAAAACTGAAGCTGCAATTGCAGAAGTGAAGTTCGACCTGCGTGGACCAGAAGATCTCCTCATCTGAACTGCGATGTAGGTTCATCTGAACCTCTCTGAAGGCTGCAACTTTTGGTGGTGGAATCAAGTTGATCCGACGGACGGTTTGCCAGATATCGTGTACCCTAGTTTGAAGGAAGCTGCTGAAACTTAAGCTGCAGCTGTAGAAGTGATGTTTGACCTGCGTGGACCAGAAGATCTCCTCATTTGAACTGCGTTGTAGGTTCATCTGAACCTCCTCCGAAGGCTGCAACTTTTGGTGGTGGAATCAAGCCGATCCGACGGTCGGTTTGCGAGATATCGACTGCCCTAGTTTTGATGATGAAGCCACTAATGTTGATGCTGCTGATCTAGGGTTTGCTACTGCTGATATGAATCAGATTTATTGTACTATTTCTCTCTGCTGAATTATTGAAGATAAAAGAAGATTTGATCAAAGGGTTTCCCCACACATTGTGGGGTTTGTCCCTGGCTAGCTGCCACATCTTCTGTCTCTTGCCTTGGCTTGTTTTCTGTCGATTGTTTAATGTTCTATCTACACTTTACTTTATGTACATGTGATTGCTAATCTGTGGAATATAATAAGAAAAAGAAGTAAACTGTTATAAGCATAGAACATACCATTACTTAACAAACTACAGTTGTCAAACATCAACAATGTGTATGGGAGGATGATGCATATACAAGGTGTTGCTGTTGGGCATGGAATCCCCCCAAGGCATATTTTGGGGCTCAAAGCCCAAGTTTTGACTTAATCTTGTTGTAAAGACTCCGCGAATTGCGGGAGCGGAGCGCGAAATGTATGATAGTCATAGGGTTGTCCGCCTTAGTCTTGTAATGTAGTGTTGGCCTACCCATGGTCCGCGGACCATGGGATTGTATAAATAGAGCGAGGCTCTAAGTGTAAAAGATAGCGAAGTAATAGATGGAAAAAGTAGAAGCGAAGAGTAAGAGTCTAAGTGTATATTGAGTCGTAGAGTAGGAGAAGGCTTTGCAACTGAGTGCATAGAGGCCTAGTAGTCCGCAGCTGAGTGCGCGGACCCCTGCAGCTGAGTGCGCAGGGTAGAGTCGAGTCTGTAACCGAGGAACATAATAATAAAGAGAAGTTTTATCATAATTCCGTGTATCTGTTCTTGGGTTATTACTTGTTTGATATAAATTGTAATTATACTGTTTATTTACTCCGCGCATCTATATGAATGATTTATATTGCCACATATAACTTAAAGCATGCAAGTAAGCTAAGTTAATCAACTAACAATGAAATGCTAGTAAAGGCTTGGGTAATAACAACGTTCGATCGCCGAGTAAAGCTGTGCAAAGGCAACATCTCAGGTTGCGAGGTAAGGGTAAGTGCGCATAGGGACGGACCTTGGACCACTTGAATTCATCAGACATCTCCAGGGTGCGGAAACCTGGTTCTAGCACCCTCCCATACTACTTCGGGTGAGACCTCAGTCCGCACTTTGTGGACTGTTGCCGAAAGGGCCAGTAATATCGGGATTTGTTTGGCTAAATCAACTCTGAACCTGGGGCAGGACCCAACAGGCCAACAAATGGTTCCATTGGCGGGACTGGGATCTGCATAAGAGATGTCTGATGTCGTGTCACTGGAATCTGACAAAGAAAGGAATTGAAGAGTGGCTGGATAAAAAGATTCACGAGCTCGCGACACAGGAAAATAGGAATCCGCAAGTATCTAAGGAACAATGGTTAGAGCACTACTTATATACGAAAATTCACGAAATTTTCTTTGCATCCTTCCCCTCTGAGTTGCACGAGTGGATCGCGAAGCTAGCAGACAGTCAAGGAAGGTGTAGGCTCGACAAACCGATTGTGTGGACTCCAGAGTTGGTGCGCAGACTAGAAACCTCGGAAGATAAGATCGCGTGCGCTGTGGACCATTGGCTCGATCGAATTATAGGAGGGTTTATCACTGAGTTCGCAGTAGATACTTCAGTGAGCTACAGCAAGTCGGAACAACGCTTCCTCAAAAGGTCGCGAGGTAAGTACGTTAAATCTTTGAACACTTGGATTAAAATGCTACTGTGTGAAAAGCAGGTTATGTGAATAAATTGATGTTTGGGGCTACGTGAAGTGGGAGGATCTATAGAAACGAAGGTAGCACAGAGATAGAAACTAGCCCCTTGATTTCACCTCGGCGAGAAAGCGAGGAAGAGCTCGCAAAAGTTTCACCAAGAAGTGCGATTAGTCTGATAAGGCAGTGAATTCCACACATAGCACCTCCACCTACACCACCACCAGTTTCACCATCTTCATCCCCATCTCTGCCCACATCACCTCCACTACCACCACAGTTCAATACGGCGAGCGCAATAAAGTTGCCGGTGTTCAAAGGAGTAGGGAGCGAAGACCCAGACCAATTTTGGTTCGTGGTAAAGGCTGTATGGGAAGCGCAAGGAGTCACGGATGACAACATAAAGAAGGCAACGCTGGTAAGCGCGTTGCAGTATCGCGCACTGACGTGGTACATTAAGCATTCTAATGACAATCCAAACGCAGGGATCACGGATATCCAAACTGCGCTAAACAGGGAATTTAACAGGCAAAATCGGAGACAGTCGATTATCAGGTTTAAGGAAATCGCGATGCTTCCAGGCGAGACCCCCTGGGAGCTGGATCAGAGACTGAAGGGTATGATTCGTGAAGCCAACATGACATTGATGGATGGGCAGCATCGCGCATGGTTTGTAGTGTCACTAACGACACATCTAAGGACCACGATGTCACAGCAGAAGCTATCCACTCAGGCCGAAGCTTTGGAGATCGCAATGAGACTGCATGAGACCCTAATACAAGATCCTAACCTGGGAGTGCAACAGATCCACGCTCAGTTGAAAAATCTGTGTCTGGAGATGCAGAGTTTGAAACAGGACAAGACAACTCGCCTAGAAGTTCGTGAGGAGGTATGGTGCATAAAGTGCAAAGGCCAGGGACATGACAAGGACCATTGTCGAGTTTTCGTGAACTATCTGGTGGGAGGAGGACCAATGCCATTGAGCCCAGAGGCACAAGCAGGACCAAGTGTGATGCCTGCATTATGGTGCGCGATTTGTCAGATAGGAGGGAAGCATGCTACAGATAACTGCTACCTATTACAGAAGTATACGCAGATGTCCTAGCAGTTGTTCTGTAACTTCTGCAGATTAGCAGGCCTTGATGAGCACACCTGTAGAAGTTATGAATTGATGATGGTTGGACCCCTACATACAGAGTTCAGACCGAAATGCGAGCCCTTGATCAAAATGCAGGGATGGCGCGCACTGGATTTCAAAGGCGCGGACGAGGTCAAGGTGGAATGGGACCAGGAAGGGGACGCGAACAACTGATTTGTTACAGTTGTGGAGGGCCAGGGCATTATGCCCGCGATTATACAAATCCGACGAGAGCATCATGTTTATATTGTACCCAGTTTGATCATGAGACAGAGGACTGCTCCACACTGATAGCGAGGTTGCGCGATAAAGGAACACTCCAGCCTCCATCGACTCAGAACCTGCAAATGATGAGGTCTGAGCTGCGCAAAGAGGACTCGAATGTAAACATTGTGCTCTGAAGCGGTATCACGACATGAGATGACAAGGGCAAGCAACCCGAAGAGAGTGCTTGGGTTCGCAAGGCTCCCACAAAGGAACCAGAGTTCGATTTGGAACGCGCAAAGGAGACATTCATGGAAGCTAAGAAGAGCTTCACAGAGGTCTCCACTTCAGGTAGTAAAGACAAACTAGAACCGAAGATGGACCCATCAATGCTTACTACCTTTCTGGAGACATGCATGAAGCTACTGCGTGACAGCAAGGCTATAAAGGGACTGCAAGAACTCATCACTAGGTGCGCTGGGTTAGGAGAACCGCGCGTAGTCTGGAAGCTCGGGAAGCACACAATGCGAATAGGAAGGGAGATGAGATTGACTGCACAAATCGGGGAATATGAAATGGATCAAGTGATTTTGGATCTAGGATCGGATTTGAACGTCTTGCCAAAGCAAACATGGGAGCGCATGGGCAGGTTGGCATTGCAATGGTCTCCTATTCAATTGCGAATGGCAAACCATCAAAAGATCTTACCGATGGGAAGATTGCAGGGAATAACGGTAGATATCGAAGGTGCGAGTGTGCTTGCAGATTTCGAAGTGATAGAGATTGTCGATGACAACAATCCCTATCCTGCGCTACTAGGAATAGATTGGGCCACTGACATGAATGGAGTGATAAATCTAAAGAAGCGCAAGATGATTTTTGAGAAAAAGTCACTATGCGTAGTGGTACCTTTAGACCTTGTGGAAGGATTGCGCTACATAGAGCCAATGTGCGATGACGATCTAGATTGTATCTACAAGATAACTGCGCGGGAGCAAGATTGGGTGAATCCAACAGCGTATGGTAGGATTTTGTGGGAGTGCAAAAACTCCTGCACCTCAAATTTGGATGAGGAAATAAAACGATGGCATAACCGGTTACACGAGGTAACACGCTCAATTGCAACATGATGGTAAGATCATTGTGTTGGGTGACAACAGAGATAAGAGATCTTGTTAGGCCCCTATACTACTAGTGTAACCCCTTATTGTTATTAGTATAACCCACTTATTATATTGATGTACCCATGTAGTGCCC